>CAVNYN010283401.1:0-14759 GCA_963692815.1 Nyctanthes arbor-tristis | reverse complement strand
CAAAAAAAAAAAAACTGAAAAATGAACACTGGGGCAGGGCTGGCGGTCTCTCTCTCTTTTGCAGTTCCTGAGGAACATGTTGCTGCTTCAGTATTTGGTTATTACTGTTGAGGGAGATTTTTTACCCCGCAATTGTGCGTACCAAGGTAAAGTGTATCTGTGTGATTGATGTGCTTTCTTGGGATGAGCCTCTATGATAGATGGTTGAGTTGTTAATTTCATGCATTGCAGAAGATAGTAACTGGACTTTTTTGAGGGAGTCACTGCTTAACATGCTTCTGGTATGCCTTTCCTGTGTTCTAGGATTTAATTTCAACATTTAATTAAATCCTTATTATAATTGAGAACACTGCCCCCTGACTAAGTGTACCTATTGACTTTTTGCTACCACTTATTTACAGGGTTCAAGAAAAATAATGTACAAAGTCTTGATAAAGGACTGCTTGTCTACTATGTGTCACCTGTCCAATGACCAGATTGAATTTTCCTCCGAGATGAGCCAAGATAGAAGACATGCAGGAGATCTGTCACAAGATATTGATTCTGCTGTTGTATTAGCTTTACCTGAAGTTAAAAAGTCTACATGCATTGTCCTGAAAAAACTTTTGTCCATGGTAAATCCTTGATCTATCATATTCTGTGATATCTGGATCTCGGATTTTAATTGACCATAAAGTATTGAATTCACTAGATCATGGAGTTGGATTTATCGCGGAGCAAGGCAGATCTACAGGGTCTTACCACGAGGGCTGATGGTGTAAGGTGCTTTCTGGTTCCTGTTTCTTATATTATCATAATTTTCTGCTTAAAATCTATAGTTATGGTCTTATGAACTGTATCTTTAACTGAATGTCATGCAGGACCCCTGTGGTGGACATTATCTTAGAGGAGCTTATTTACAACAGCGATATGCTTTCGTCCTTTTTAGAGGTGGTCTCTATGTCTCTCGTCATCATATACTCCTTGGCTTCATACTTGATGACATAGCATTCACCTTTTAGAGAGAACCTGAAAAAAAACCAGCGTGTTAGATGGTATATCTTGTGCTGTTATCTGGCACAAAGCTCATTGCTCTATAGCTAAATATTAAGCAAGTTGAATGCTCTACAGCTTATTTGAGAGTAAACTACCGTGGTTCATTTACACTGATGTTTAGTTCATCTCCTGTTGAACAGGTAGAGTTTGCCATGATTAAAAATCATATAACTGAATGCTATGTGTTACATTTTCAATATGAAATTTAAATTACAATATCTGTGAAGTGAAACACAGAATGAGAAAGCTTTCCATTTATTCTCTTTTAACCAACTCTTGATCCTTGTGCAAATTTCTTCAAGCATGTCTGGTGCTGCTGGTTGCTTTGTTTTTAATAATAGCCTTCTTTTTAAAGCTAGAATGCAAATTTATTGGAATTTTGTTTTTATTTGTTTTACAGGTATTTGATGAACCTAATTGGAAGCTAAAAGTTACAGTAAAATATTTCCATAAGTACATTCCTAAGGTGTGTTTCCTCACTAAGCTATGCAATTAAATGCCTCTCAAGGCAGTCTATTTTATTTTTTGACCAATTTTTTCTCAGGAATCTTGTAAACATTGAGCTTCTAGATTGTATTTTTTTTTAATTTGATTATTCCACGATTGTTGAATATCTAAAGAACATACTAGAAGCTTTTAACTTTCAAACTTTTGCTGCCCTGAAAGTGGACATGCCATTTTCTGCCTTTGCATGTTGAAAACATTGCTTACTGTATTTTACTAGAATGGTTTCAGTGGTATTCCAAATCTTTTGTGCTTGGATATTGTTTGGTGTCTTACTCTCTTAAGAACCTGGGGATGTTAACATTTAACTATTTCCTTTACATTTTTTTTTTAATATTCCAACAAAGACAACTATAAAATAAATATTGGAAAACTGGACAACCGCAGAACAATCTTGAATAGTGAATGTAAACGATCTTGAATATTGGTTTCATGTATATTATACTTTGTTGAAGTACCATTTAAAATGAATTGCATACTCTGATCATTTATCTAAAATGGGGGAACTAAAATAATCTGATAGATTATATCTTTCAGTTTACTAAAGGAACTATGTCAGTGAATCTCTGCATGATGGGCAAGGATTCTAATTTGTTGGAAATGGGGGTTTTGAAGAGAAACCAAAATAGAACTTTCTGCCTGAGTAGAGGTTTGGTTGGAAATAATTTAGGAGACATGCTTATGAGAAGCATAGGGCCTGAGAGTCGACACACTAGAAACAGGCAGACTAAATTCCCAGTGTTGCGTAGCTTTTGATTGATTAATTATTTATTTGAATGAAAAGCTCTACCATGACCTTCTGTTTCTAAATAAAATTTCATGAACTGCAGTTTCTTTTTTTCTTTTCTTTGGGGGGCTTATTTGGTGCTGGGAGAGGGAGGAGAGTTGGTAAGCCCATTGAGCTGTGGCTTCTGTTTGTAGGGCCGACGAAGGAGATATTAGAAACTTGCTTATTATACTGAGATCATCACAAGGATACAAGTAAAACACAAGTCTTGTTTTGGCCTTTCTTTCCTACAACTGCATCTAAACTTGCCCATTGGCTCTGCCGTTATTTAGATATTGACTTTTGATCAGAAGTCTGTTCCTAAGTTTACATTTTACCTCTACAAAAATTGGATAAAAAGTTGGCTCACTCTCTCATACCAAAATTGGAATGTGAAGCTTAAATTTCTATATGTATTCTTTCCTATTCTTCTATTGTGAGGGATATGCTTTAAAAACGTATGACTTTGGTCATCACTCTTTACATACCTTAATGGGAAATCCTAGAGAACAACTACATACTTATAGCTGTTTCTCTTTTTATTTCTGGTGTAGTTCTCTTTTCAAGTATTTTCCATAAACGCTGAATATTAACAACTTGCATTCTTATCCTGAAATTGATTTAAGCTACCCTGTCATGATATGTCGCAGTCGTCTGTTCGAACTAGGCGGTCAAATGGTCCAGTCGGGTATGAGACTTTTGATGGAGTTTTGAAGTGTTTATCAAACAGCAACAGCACAAAAAGTATTGTCAAAAAGCTAAGCACTGGGGTAGCTCAATTGCTTTTGGCCCATGCCTTCCAGGTGACTGCTCCTCTCTGGGAACAACTATTTTACAATTCTGAAATAAAGGTCAATCGTTCAGCTTTTTGTGATAACCAGTTTTTTTCATGTTAAATTTTTTAAGTTTATCATACAGTGTATAGATTCAATTAAATTTAAACCACACATTTCGGACTCCATCCACCCTTACCTTCAACCACATATTAATATTATAAATTGAGAAATTGATAAATTTATCGGGAAACAAACACCTCTTAAATTGCACATGGAAGGAGAATTACACACTCTCACCTCTTTTGGTAACAATAGTTTGTTCAGAATTTGTGAAATGAAAGTAGAAGTATTTCGGAAAGTGCTGTACCCATTATTAAGCTATTACATTGAACTGCAAATTTGAAGACAGTAAAGAGGGGAGAGGGGCGGGGATAGGTATCGAACCATATTAAGTCTTTTTACACGAGCAATGGGATAGGTATTGAACCATATTAAGTCTTTTTACACGAGCAATGCTATAATCTAACATGACTGCCGTCTCTCTTCTAGGCATTTTTGGCACTAATGTTACTACAACCGTCCGAAGGTGTCTCTGATTTTAAGGAAGATATCAAAGGCCATTCTCTGGCAGAAGTGTGCAAGAATGTAATATCATCTTTTGCTTGTCTCCAAAAAGAAGACGAGTAAGATTACTTGATTACATTCTGTATTTCCTATTTATACTTTCTGTTGCAAAATGTCTCGTTTGTTTTATAAAGGGGAAAAAGATGAAACATAAAATTGGAGGAAGAGTACCTCCTTCATGTGTTACATCTTAGAGTGACCATACGACCATACTGTAACTGTGAAACTTAGATTAGGAAATAGCCCAAGTCATGACATTCAATCACTTTGTACTCTATTGACTACGATGGACGACAGTTTGGCACTAAGAGTATCAGCCGATGCCAAAAATTCAAGTTGAAAGTGTAGACAAAATGTGAAAGATTTCAAAAGATTGTAATATTAGATTATTGGAGGTAAGATTGTATTTTTGTCATGTGATGTTAGAAGCATATGATATATCAAGGTTGTTTCGTCTTTATCCTATGGTTTTCCCATTTTCTCAGCTTATTGTAATGAAAACATCGTGATGCAGGGGAACTGGGATTTTGCCCATTGGCAAAGAAGCATTGTTTACAGCTTCAACCATCCTGTCTACAAAGTCATAGGAGTTATGGAAACTGTTGCATTTTGATTTTACTGGTTGACAGTACTTGATGGATTCTACGATTGGAGGTTAAAAACGTGCTTGAATGCAGCCATTGTACAGAAGATTATACCAGCAGAGTCTGGAGGTCAGGATGTCCTTTTGTTTTGCCATGAAGGTATTTATTTTATGCCAATAGCAGTGTGAGTAAATTGTAAATTGAGATTCTGAAAATGGTAGCTCTGAGTTATTCCAACTTCTGCAACAGCTCTTCTCGTTAATGTTCATATGGGTATTTTATTGCTCTGAGGGTTTTCAAATATTATTACACTTTGACCGCTTCCATGGCCTGTCTGGCATTTTACTGCAGTTCGATTTTTACCCTGCTTTCTATGTCCTTGAGTCACATTTCTTTATTTGTACCGAGTGAAAAGCAGCGGAGAGAACAGTCAGTGCTTGTTTGATTCTTATTATATATAAAATTTATTATTTTACCTACCACTGATTTGACATCTAATCAACTATAACCACACATTTCAAATACTAATATCGCCACCACACAATCATTTCTCATTGTAATAACTTCATAAGGAAATCTGAAAGATAAAAGATTAAATAAAAAGTTTTAAGTTATTATGAGCAAACTATACCCTCCAAATTGGTACTTTTGAGGAATCAATAAACCTTGCAAGACAAACATGTTATATAGAATAATTTATGTATGTACATTCATTAACTGCTCAAGGGTTTAAATACAAAATAATTAGATACAGAAAGCTCCACTAAATCAAATGCACAGCAAGCTTAAACTAAAATCTTCATAAAAGTCTCAAATACTTTAAACAAATGATGAATAATAAAATTCCAACTTTACACAGTAGAGGAGGAATAAATCTCAGAGGCATCAGCAGGACTCACTAATTCAAGCTGAGTATCATTAGACCAAGTAAATGTATTTCTCCTCCTTAGAGACTTTGGCCTTTTTGCCTGTAAAATCTGCCTCAAATCAACTGATGTGTTAGGAACATTGTCTACTGCTTGAGCAAGATCGTATGCATACGTTTTGCTGTCCTTTGATTTGCTTTTCAGCAATCGAAGAACGAAAATGAGGAAACTTATAGTTGAAACAGCAGCAGAAACAAGATATAGACCCCAGAAACTCTTGAGACTCAAACTATCTGTTTCAGAATCAGTCTCAGACTTTGAACAACTGTTTGAGGGTCCAAGCCATGCCTCTTTCAAACGTTTAAGCGTCCCATTCTCCATTAAAGTTAGTATAGCTTCAGAAACATCTCGTGCTATTGCAGAGTTTTTCTTGAATACCTGTATACCAAAACCGAAAAGAGATTCAAGTAGTTGGTGCGTCATTTCAAGCAAGACTTTTGTAAAATTTAGATTCATGACAGTATTACAATTTATAAAAACTTACAAATCCTAGCCCTCCAAAGTTGTAGGTCGGTCCAGTTACTGTGTACTCTTTGCAGCGATCTTTGAGAAAAAGTCTCTGGTAAGGCAGCTCAAGAAATGCGGCTGAAATAGTGCCACTGTTAAATTCCTCAGGATAACGGTCCTGGCTGTTTACGTTTTTGATGTTTGGAAGATTAAGTACCCCTTGCAAATAGTCTTCTACGAAAGAGTCGCCATCACATCCAACTGTTGCATTAGTGGCTTTTATCCATTCTATACCAGTCACTCTTGGCTCAAGTCTTGGGATAGTCAGCATTGAAGTTAGGCTAGCCTGGTAGCTTGAGGTTAATACAAACGCGACAAATAGCCAGAATACTAGAACCAGTTTTGTATAGTTGCTTTTAACTTTTTCTCCTGTCCAATATCAAAGAGAGAAATGAAAAAACGTACGTATATTTGCGTCATATATACAATAGAAAGAAGTCCTAAAAGCTTATTCCCCCGAGCGTGTGTGTGTATATATATGGTATGAGAATTGAAAACTATAGCATCTTAGGTCCTTACTGTGAGCATAGAAGAGAGAAGAGAATGTGAACCACAATGCGGTTACAAGCTGATCTTTCCATGGCCCTTGAAATTCTTGATTAGACTGATCGCTCCATAAACCAAATGACAAACATTGTGTAGAATAAAATGGCAGAAGTAACAATCCACATGTTCCTAGTGAAAGGCTTCATAAATATCCATGTCATCTGAGGTTCTCGCTTGACTGGAACTAACATTGTCAATCCGGACTCGATAAATGGTTGAGTAAATTCTACATATTTTGACCGATTGGCTAATATGGTTATGTCACCCACGGCGGCATCGAAATTCTGCCGTGAAATGTGAATTTCAGAAGTGAAGAATTAGCCATCACGTATATTATCAAAAATAAAAAAACTCGTATGAATGTATCAGAATGACATCATTACCTTGTTGATTACATTCTCAACCAGATCACCGTAGCTACCGTTGAAAGGCACAAATTCATAATGCAGGGTATAGTTTTTCTTCAGCTCTCCTAATACCTTTTCAAAAAGATCAATGCAAAAACCAGACGTCTCATTTGACTTGCCCCATTCCACCCTTACAAATGCTGGAGCTGTACTGTTTCCTGGAATTCCGATCTTCATCGGCTTTGAAATAGTGGGCATTGCCCACCCTTTCGGGACTCGGTCCAATTCCCCTGGCCAATTTACCAAGGTGGGCAATTTCTTCATATCAAGATCAATAGCCCCACTGCCCTTCTCCTCCACATAGCTTCCTGAGAAACCAAAATTTGAGGACCAGATGCCTAGTTCTTTATGCCCCTTGCCAACTATGTTTACAATCTTGAATATAGGCTTCTGCTCTAGTTTTGCTCCATGGAAACGAATTTCGCCGCTTAGCCCAGTGAAATTGTTGGATATAATTTTGCTGAGCAGTGATATTGTATTTGTAGTATTGTGCCTATCTAATTCTCTCACTGCTTTGGCAATAGCTGTAACGCTATCATATGCTTTAAGAGCATGACATCCAGGACCTGTATTATCGTCATGTGGGTATTCCGCTCTAAAATTCTTGCGGAATTGATTCTTAAAATCGAGAAAATGGTTGGTGTTTTCTGAGAAATAGTTCTTGATCCCTATGGCACCTTGCATGGACAAGATGAAGGAGGTATCAACAGAATCCAGGAGGTCTGAGATAGTGTCTGTCAGAATCCAAACTGAATCTCTACCCATTAATCCTAGCTGCTTAGCTTCTCTGAATAAAAGTGTAGCCAATGGTATAGATGATTGAAGAACAATAAACACCCGAGACTGCTTCCACAATAACTTTGCTACCTCTTGTCGAACAAATTCTTCTGGATCAGTTAGAGAAGAGAATGCTGGGAGCACCAAGTCATACTCGATTTCTACACCAACATTTTGAAGTGACTCGGTTAACATGGTAAGCATCCCGGAATTAGGAAAATAACTGTTGTCTTCATGAATTGCTATGACTTGTCGCCAGTGGTAGGACTTGATAATGGCTGTGATGCACTTCATTTGTTCCAGGCTATCGGTTGCCATTTCTACCAAGAAAGGCCATCGATTCTGGACCATCAGCGGTGTAGTGGAAGCTGCTGCCAATGAAAGAACAGGTACTTGTGCTTGTTTCCCAACATCAGCAGCTAAAGCTGCTTCCTCCCATGTCCTTGTCCCAATGATGACCTGCACTTGCTTCTGGCTAATCAGTTCCTCGGCTGCAAATCAGGAAAACAAATTTTGTCATTTCAGGAGGAAATATGTCATCGAGGGAACCGGGAACCTATGCAAGGTAACCTAAAGATTTCTAATGTGTAAATGAAGAATCTTTTAGCAAGCAAGTACCTATAGAAACAACCTGGACAGGGTCCCTGCTGGTGTTTCTGAAATAAATATTCAGGGTGTGATTCCTCGAATCGTTATTGAATTTGTGGATAGCCATGGTCATGGCTGTCTTTTGTTCCTTCCCAACTCGGGAATCAACATCAATAATTGTTCCAATATTTGTGTATGAATTGTCAGCTTCTACTGCTAATCCAAGACAGAAGCAGAACAGAAAATATGCAAGAACCAGAGACGGAAAGCAAGATACTTTCGAAGGCGTATTGATGTTGGGTAATTGAGAAGGCATTTCGTTACAGGGAAAGAATCCTGGTGTCTTCTTTGTGTTTGGAATGGAGTGGTTCGTTAATTCCAGTTTAATGGTATGGTAGAATAGAGTAGTTGATACTGCATACTTGAGCAACAATTTGTCGATCATTTGTATGGACTAGTATTAATGCGGACTTTTCAAACATTTTTCATATGGAATAAGCTTGAGGCTTACACCTATTAATGGTGGACCAAACGGTATCTCGTCCGTTTGTTGGCACAACTCAAGATCCCATGTTGAACAACTATTATTATTTTGCGTATCTGAGATCGGGTCAAAGGTCTACTATTGACTCTAATAGATAGATTCCAGCAAAAAAGGGGATATTTGCTTCCCATCAACCGTAGATGATACTAGTGATTCTTAGTCAAGACAAGATGGCAAGGAGGATTGTTTTTCCACAAAGCACATAAAGGAACACATTGTTGTTCGTCTATATCTTTCTTTATATAATATTTTATTATTATCATCTTTCTCAAATACTTTACAATTGATTTCCACTCTCCACCTTAAAAAAAATTATGGTTTCTTTCTTGAAAAATATGCCATGGTGTCACATGTATTTCACACATTTAATTAAGAGTAACGATATGTAAGCGCGAAAAATGATCGTTGAAATTTTCTAGCGGATGATATTTAAGTGTGCCATTTGATGGCCTTATATTTCTTAAATAGACCAATTAAAAATAAGTAATCATTCCTCCTCTTGGTGGGTTTGAGTTTTTGGACTTTCAGAGCACACGTCCACATTAGTAGATGGCGTTTTAAAAAGTACCATTCGCTTATGTTACAGTAGGATTGAATCATTATGATTGAACTTAGAGAGGAAATTGTGAGTTTTTCTAAGGAACCAATATTTCCTCGGAAAATTCAAGGAAATTGTTGTTCAGATAATTATGAGAAATATAAACTAAAGTTGCCAAAAGAAGTAAGACACCATTGGTGATTTAGAAGTGAAGATATAAATAGACCATCCATATATATTTTTTAATTATTTTAATAAATATTAATTGTATATAGACTACATGATTTTATTCACTGCTCATTTCAATTTGAATAATGTTATTTTGTATTATTGGTGCTTAACACCATGCCAATATGGTATTAGAGGATTCGTTGAATCAAGTAAGCCATTTATTTATACCTGTATTTTCACTTGTATGTCGTTTTTAATATTATATTAGTTGCCACTTAAATTAGTGTTATATAGTATTATTTTTTCTACTTAATCTATTTTGATCTCAAATCAAAAGTTCTATATATGGAGGTATGAAAAAAATGGCATGAATAAGTAACAATGTAAATATGGTACAATCATATTAGGCGATGAAAAAGTATTCATGGGCTCGTCACCTAATAAAAATGTCACTTATTTTTATCAATTTTTCATATATCTCCTTTAAATCACTGTTTTGAAAAAGAAGTTCAAACTTCTTTTGTCTAAAAATAAAATAAATTTTTTTTTATAAAAATGAGTAATTGAGATTTGTATAGAACCAGGGAATCTTATAAAAAATATGGATGTGATTGATTTAATCAAATGATACTTTAAAATAAAAACAATGGTCACCTAAATTTGAAATTAACAATGCAATTTTGGCAATTGAAATATTTTAGGGACCAACTTAGAATTTTGAGAAAACTTGCATGACTATTTGTGAAATTAACTTGATAGATAAATCCGGTATCGTATACTAGCTTTGCCTGTCTTTCTACCGAACTAAACAAGCCTTATTGTTATTTGGCACGAATCGGGCACATCAACGTAAGGCTCTAGCCCTATCTATTTTTTTAGGAAATTTCCTAGCATTGCTGCTCAAAGAGATCTCTCCATTGTTTCTGTCGCAGCAGTTTCTTCTTCTTCATTCTCTGCTTGGGGAAAAAGAAAGTAATATTAAGAAAAGGACTGTAAAGAATGTCAAGATTTTGGAAGCCAGGGACGGAAAAGCCCCAAATCATCGACGATGAAGAAGGCGGCGTTTTATTCTACCGTGCATCGGCGTCCTCATCTTCCGGGTACTTTCTTCCCTATGTTCGTCCTCTTTCTTCCATTCTTTTTGTGGTGTATGTTGCTTCTTTATTAATTACAAGAAATTATAGATATGGGTATGCGAGCATAGAGAAGCAGAGGCAGAGGCTTCCTGTATTCAAGTATAGGACTGCCATTCTCTATTTAGTCGAGAGCCACGCCACCACCATCGTAGTTGGCGAAACGGGCAGCGGCAAAACCACCCAGATTCCTCAGGTCTATACCACGTTTTTGTTTTTATCTACATGTGTAAATTAATTATTTTTACTCCAATTGTGCCTAGTATACATGTAATCGTGCGCTTTTTATCAAATAGGGGATTATTTTGGATACATGTTGATGTATTTGACGTACTTGGGTGTGTAGTATCTGAAAGAAGCAGGATGGGCCGAGGGTGGCCGTGTTATAGCTTGCACACAACCAAGGAGATTGGCTGTTCAGGTACTATTCAGAGACTTAATTTGTGCACAGGCGCATAGGGCTCCACTGGGAAGACACTAATTTTTTTTTTTTATACATGACTTAAAAACGTTGAGGTTGTTTGGCATTTAGGCAGTTGCTTCAAGAGTTGCTGAAGAGATGGGCGTCAAGTTTGGTGAGGAAGTTGGTTATACAATTCGATTTGAAGACATCAGCAATAATGTGAGTATCATAATTATAAATATTTCCCTCCGGCATGCTCCGTGGCAGATTGTTGGGGGCCAGAAGATGCCATTTGGATTTTTTTTAACTTGTCAACTTTTTTTGGGAATGCCGTGTTAGACTTGATTATCTTGAAGCCGAAAGGAGAGTTATTGCCATACCTGTATGTCTGATTGAAAAACTTCCATTTCGGCAGAACAGGACTTGACAAGAGTAAAATTTTTGACTGATGGAGTGTTGCTGAGAGAAATGATGGATGATCCTCTCTTAAGCAAGTATAGGTAGGTTTATGCTTCTCACCATAGATGTTGCTTTTGTTTGCACTTTGCAGGGAACTTCTTGCATATGCCATGTATATAGGATCCTTAGGATGTGGCTTGGTGTCTTCAAGTTCCTCTTATATCCCATGCATACTAATGGCATGTTGTTGAGTTGTGGTTTAGAGCTTCTTTGTTGTTCTTGACTAGCACAAAGTGTAAAGTACATGTTCTTTAGTTTCTGGAGTTGCATTGCGTTTGTCCTTTTTATTTAACTTTAAAAAAAAAAAAAAAAAACTGGAAATTTCCTTGCATTTTAAATTCTTGACAAATTAACAACGTTTCCTATATCTAACCCACCATATAAACTGTTCTTTCTTCCCCCTCTTCCGCTTCCTTTTATTTATTTATACTTTTGTCTGTGCACAGGGGTGTGCGCATAAGATTCTTTATGTGGCATGCTTGAATAGTATATCTTTGACCTTGCAGTGTCATTATGGTAGATGAAGCACACGAGAGGTCCCTTTCAACTGATATATTATTAGGCCTCCTGAAAAAGGTACATCTCAACCTTTTAAAATTGAAATTGCGCTTTCTATGATATTTGGTATCCTATGCTAGCTTAGAGATAATTACAACCAAATAGATTCAACGTCGTCGGCCAGAGCTTCGTCTCATCATTGCATCAGCTACAATTGAAGCAAAAACAATGGCTGAATTTTTCAGTACCAGGTTTGTCCTCGGAATTTTACTAAAATTGTTTACTTTTAATTGCATTTGTCAAATTTCTATTGTATTTAGCATTTTTACTTTGTTGTTGTCCCTGGAGATATAATGTAGTCCTTTATTTATATGTCTCCTTAAGGGACCCCTCTCAGATGAATATGTCCATCCCCTGTTGCTAAAAGGTTTGCCAAAACCCTTAACGATTTAAAGGCTGAAGTCATCATTCTTGAGATATTATTGAAGAATAGTCAGTTTCGCTTTGGATGCATTATGTTTACATTGCAATCTGTGAAGCTGATGGTTTCTTATTAACCACTGTGAATGTGAATTGCTCTTTTATGACCAAAAATAGAAGACATCGAGGACCAGATAGTGGACCGAGAAAAGAGCCAGCTATATTGTCTGTTGAGGTATGCATGTTGGTTATCTGACCGTATGCATATATGCAGAGGCCTGATATGGATCTAATTTTGTGTTGTTTTTGGTTTTGGCAAACGGCATAGTCTTTAAGATTGTGAATGTCATTTCTTTTTGGCATTTAGGGTAGAGGATACAATGTACAAGTTTTTTATGTTGAGGCACCTGTTCCAGATTATCTTCGAGCTGCGGTGTCAACGGTACTATCTATTCATGATCAGGTACGTCATTGTATATCTGACAAACTTATCAATGCAGAATGATATATAAAGCTCAAACTGGGGAATGGATCAAAAGCTTTTGAAGATCCTGACCTTAAACTTTTCTATTAATTATTTTTGCATGGACACTGATCTATTGTTAATCATTTCTAGTAAGTTATATGGTAACTTCAATAAATTATATAGGCTCTTGCCGCCCCCAAAATTCTGTGGCTTTTCATGTCACATGTATTGTTATGCAAATAATCACTTCTTTGCTAGGTAGCACCGACACGGATATGTGTATCGGATACGACACAACACGGACACCTCGACACGCAATTTTTTAATAAAGTGCTGACGCGACACGCCTCCGACACATAGAATAAAATATTATTTTTTATTTTTTATATTATTTTTTGGCTTAATATAGTATATTTAACGTTTTTAAAATTAAGTAAAGAAATAGATTTTTCTTGTATTAATAAAATATATTGGGGGTATTAATGGAAAACACATATCTATCATCTATTTGTGGGAAACATAAAATCTGAGGAAGTAATTTAGGAAAACGTGTAAGACTCTCCTCCTTCCCCTTCTTTCTTCTACTGCAATTAGGGGTTAGCCACCCCACTGCCATTAGCCTTCCAAAATAGCCCATGAAGGAGCCGGAAGACCCATTATCAACACTATTAAGGCATAGTAAAGGTCCTACATCTCTCCTTCATCTTTATTTGTTTTTGGCGTGTCTGACTCGCCGGAAAGTAGGGGTAACTTTCCGACACTGCTAGGGGCGTGTCCGACGCATGTCGAAGGTGTGTCCGCTCCTGTTGGTGTCCGATTCGTGTCGGACACCGACATGCCGGAGCCGGAGACGTGTGGGTGTTTCCTTGCTTCTTTGCAATCTATTTATAATTTTTATTCCGCACTTAGCTTTTGGATCTTGAAAGAGTGGTATTACTACCCCATTTCTCTTGTTGAATTGCATTCAGCCCTGAGGTATTTATTATATATTGTTTATAGGAACCAATGGGCGATATTTTGGTATTCCTCACGGGTCAAGATGATATTGATGCTGCTGTTCAGTTGATAACTGAAGAAGCTCAAAGTAGCAGAAAGCCAGGTAGTTTTGAAGGCTTCTATGATTGATGAACATTGGAAAGTTTTTCTGTCAGCTCTCATTACCATCATGTTTTATCCTAACATGTATTTCATTTATATTTAAGTTACTAGAGGCCATATACATTCTGCATTTTAGGCTCGCACACAAGACTAAGAGGAAGAAGTGACTTTCCCCACATAAGTAGAAGAGAGTAGATATTTGAGATCCTTACCTGCAAAGTTATTATTCAGTAACAACTACTTTATTTTGTGTAGTTTTAATCATAAAAAGATGGTCAATTTTGGCAAACAACCAATGATCATTTCTTTCCCGTATTTTTGTTTGCCTATCATTATTTCTTGGCTTGTAGAAGTGAGCATGTGGATTGAGCCTCAACTTGGCAACAATCTCTTCGCTGGTTTTAAGATACTTTTTCCGTGGTCTGTGCTTATACAGAGTAATAGTAGGGTACTGGTATACCTGAAATAATCATAGCATGTTTAGAGTTTTTGCATGTTTGGAGTTTTTGAGCAGGCATACTATTTCCATCCGATCAAATTGATTGAGAAACATTAAGCCCTTGCTTGAGGAAGTGGCCTAATTGGGAATTACGTTCTAATAAATTAGAGGCTCCGTGGCCGTGATCAGTAACGTCTGCTTGGTTTTATTTTAGTATTTTCGTTATATGGACAATTTTTTACATGACTTGTCTCAGATTAGAAGTTGCCTCATGGAATGGCTTTTAGTATTCATCTCATTTTATCCTGTTAGGTTTGTCAGACATTTGTAACCATGGCGGGCGGTGTCTAATTAACCTCAGAATGGAAGATGGTCTATTCTGCTGAACGCACTTCATTAGTTCCTTCTTTAACTTCTTTCTGCAATATTAACTTGCAGGGTTAATTGTATTGCCTCTGTATTCTGGACTTCCACGTGCCGATCAGGTTAGCAATTTTTTTAACTTGGTCTTTGTGATAAATAATTATGCTTGTGACTTCAAAATGCTTTC
>CAVNYN010283400.1:0-28345 GCA_963692815.1 Nyctanthes arbor-tristis | reverse complement strand
GGGGGGAGTCTCCCCCCCCCCCAATTGCTGCAGTTGGTTGTGGTGTGGTGTGGGGTTTTCCTTTTTTTTTTTAATTTTTTTATTATTTTTTAATCTTTTTTTAAAAAAATTTAAAAAGTTTAAGGGGGTATAATCGTCTTTTTGTTTAAAATTTTGTGGAATAGTGTAAAAAGGGACGATTTGTGCGTATTTTTCAAAAGTTATGGGTTGTGGTGTGTCTTAATAAAAGTTGGCGATGGAATCGAGACTTAACTCAAAGGTTGGGGACGATTTGTGAAATTAACCCTTAGTTATTTTGAATGGAAATCAACTTCTTTAATTCGGGCATGTAGTAGATCTAGAGGATTTTAGGGCACCCCCTCTTGGGTTGGCGGATATGACTTTGCAAATTAGATCACGTTTTTGGCTTGGCAATCTAATTTCCGGATGATTCGATTTATTGTCGGTTTTGGGTGAGGCCGGACTTATCTTCAGCTAAAGTCCAGTAAAGTGATGAGGTCGGAGGGCACGGAGGTTGATTTTTGGAGATGATCAAAGGTCAATTTAGATTTCTTGGCAAGGACTTACATTTGAAAATTAGATATGCCAAGGGACTTGGTTTGTTAGTTTAAAATTAAAAAATTTAATTGCATAATTGATCCTCAGGCTTTAGGATTTACAATTAGGCCTTAAAATTTCATATTCGTTAGGGGCATTTTTGACCTTCTCAAATTTTTTTTGATACATGTGGCATTCTGGAATGTAACTTAGATTTGGGGATTTCAATGTTACTTTTGAATATAAATGTCAAACACCCTTATTTATAAGCCAACTACGTTAATTATTAACTGAGTGTAGAATGTCACAAAAAGATTGAGAGCATAATAGAGTAATAAATGAAATCGGAGACCCTTCCCTACAATTAAAACATGATGCGCATAACAAAATCTACATTGTCAATATAATAATTGGTCTAATTTAGACTTTGTTATTTGAAGTTAGTTTTTTAGCTTTCTAAATTGAAAGTGATTTTTGTTTGAAATACGTGGGGAAAATGAGGGGAGGTAACAAGGAAGTGTGAAAAATTATTGTTTATAGAGAATGTGTGGTTGGTATGAATTTGATTTTTTGATAAGTTTTATAGTGGAAAAAAAATACTCCAAAGAACAAGCCATTCAAGCATCTCCAACATGCACTCTAAATTCAAGATTTATTTTATTTTAAAGAGTTAAAATATAAAACCAAACTTCAATAGATTGTCTAATTTTACCTTTTTAAATAGGGAATATGTTTGACTCTCCAAAATTAGAGAGTTAAACTCACAAGTTTTTCTAGGAAGAAGGAACCAGATCTGCATAGGCGGTAAATGAACCAGTTTTTCTATGAAAAAGTGATAGCTCCCATATGGAGCTAAAAATTTGACATGGACAGCAAGGTGGAACTCCACATCGGCAAAGAGCCCACAAACTCCCTCCCCCAAAATTTGTACCCGGACCCCACCCAAATAATTCAATTTGATACCCCCCACGCCCAGCCAAAAACCCCGCCCAATGTCACAGACAAAATCGCACCGTCTGTACTCCTCTCCGCCGTCCGTCTCCACACCCCAGTGGAATGGCGAAGCTGATCAAGGCCGTCAGAGAAGGTGAACCATCCAGCCCAGTTAACCCCAAGCGAAAATATCAGTTAAAGGGCCCTTTAATCGAACTGCCTGCTGCGGCCCTTCGTGGACGGATGGCCGGCGGACATGCTCCGACGACGGCGTAAGCCACCTGCACCCTAATATTGTGAGAGAAATTCATGTGAATGAGGTGATATAATAAGTAGTAACAGCCTTTGCTTGCTTTTGCGGTTTTTTTTTTTTTGTTTATATTTTTTGGGTAAAATTGCCATGAGAAGAATATGCTCAACCAAACCATTAAGCTCATCCATCTATTTCGTGTCTTCGTGCAGTGGGTTATAGTGCCGCCTTATTGTGTATTTCTGATCAGTTCCTTCCCCTGCTGCCGAAAGGAGCCTAGGCCGGTGCCAGCAGCCATGACCTTGGGGCGACTTTGAATTCCCCTCCATTTGCCAGCAGAAGGCTCTGCCTTATTTAAGGTAAAGCTGAGATATTAGCTACGGGTTGAATTATATTGTGTGAAAATTGAGTCTACTGTTGTTGAACCACTTAATTGGCCATGCACGTAGTTGAACCGGTTGGCCATGCACGTGAAGAATTATAAGAGGTAAAAATGAAATCAGAATCTTTAACATAATTTATACTACCTGAACTGATTATTAAACGATGTAGTAAAATGGAAGGGTGAGGAAAATTGGACCTGTTTGCCGGATAGAATTGGAATTTTCAGCCTATATATTGACAAATTAATTATATTTACGAAGTTAATCAGTAAGGTATTAATCGGCCTAGCACACTTACAATTATCAATATTGTTGTTAAAGGTCGACAATTGCGAGAAACATTATGGACAGTAATTTGCCATTACTTTTTTGAAAGTTTCATTTTCAACCTCAAAGGTTATATAATAATAAATCATTAGTACCTAACAATACTTTCTTAATTGATAAACTATTAAATATAGGATTGAGTTGCATGCCTTTTGCATGATCATGAACCTTTGTTCATCTCTTAGTGGCGTCATGGTAAATACAATTGGTCTAAGTGCAATATTTTGGTATTCCAAATCACTATGGGGTAACTTTCTATTTTGGAGTTTAACTATTATTCTTGTATTGTAAATGATGGTAATTAATATAATTAAATGACTTACAACGAAGCCTAACATTAAATCTGAGATTTCAAGAAGTGAAATGTTGACGCAATGTGCCTCCATTATGCTGTCCAACCATTCTCGGGCAATGATATATGCTTCAATTTCACATTTATGGCCATTTTTTGTAGTCCTTCTCCGTTTGATTTCAATATTGGATCTTTGTGAAGTCCAAATTTTATTTGTTTTATATATGTGTTAATTGTATAATCTTGTCTCTACTAAAAGAAGCATTTGTAAATTGTAACATATATTGTTCAATAGTAGAATTCACTCGGGGGATTTTTGCTTTTTTGGGCAATGTAGGTTGTTAGTTCCTTAGATGTAGTCATAATTTGATACTTTATTATATGTGTGGGGAAAATGTTGCCTATAGGTTTGTTGTTGGAAATTAGTGATAATCACAAATTGATATCTCTCCCACATATGCACAATCGTAGCTGTGGACAATCCTGCATATAGTGGTTTGGACTTCTACAACTGTGGCAGATTCCGTAGTTTTTTCCCAAGCTCACCGCGTTGTACAAATACATCGCACCAGCCACCTGCATTATAGGAAGTATCAGACAAAAATGCGCTTAAATTTGACTTCTAATATATTTCAATAATCAATTATGTGCTAATTGAACTCTATAAGGACAAGTTGTCCTAAGTATAAATTTGACCTCTATTGCAGTTTCCCTTGTTGTATACAGATCTCTTTGACATGGGGGGAAATTTGTTTGCTTCAAATTTGACTACGTGTGCCTTGATATTATATATTCAATTCTCGCTTCAAACAGACTTTTAATTACATCAATACATACATACTCAGTATGCACGATAACTTTAATGATACATGCTCCAAATACCATGTTCTACTAGCACTAGTCTATCAGACCAAATTTGGTCCGTAACGTAACGGATATCCAATGCCGGATCAGTCTTTTCCAAGGCATGGGGTGAGTTTTAGATAAAGGGCCCATAAAGACTTGTTAGAATGGTTGCATGGGGCACTAATAGTTTGCATGTAAAGCTAAGCATGAAAAAGAAAAATACACATTTTAAATATTATGCCAACAATTGAAATTTCAAAAATGTTCTTAACCACCAATGCAAACTAAACTTATTTTTTATTGAATTTGAAGATGACTAGTTTCATGATAAGGGATGAGAGACTGGCCAGATAAATATTTCCATGTTCGTGAAACAGACGAGCTGTTTGCCAAGTGAAGGCCTTTCCTCCCTCTCCAAGGAAATAAGGAAGAAGAGAACAGAGAAAAAAGCACAAAGCATTCCCGACCCTCCATCATTTCCTTTTAATTAAAGTCAATATCCAGATTCTATTCACAATTCAATTCACCCATTAACATCATCCCCCTCACCCCTCCATGAAGGGCAAACTCTTTAACCATATTCATACAGAAATGGAACAAAAATACAACCATTAACGGAAAAAACAAGTTTTAATTTGACCGGAGAACAATAATCAAATCAAATAAGCTATACCATAAGCATACAAACTTAAGCAGCCTACCGCACAAGCATACAAACTTCATCATAACCCAACAGCTATACCATATAATAAGCTTATTTTCACAATCAATAACCTTTTTCATTCTAAATTTGTAATAATATTTAGCCCCCCTCCACCCCCCTTCACCTCCAAAAAAAAAAAGAAAAAAGAACAAGCATGACCAGAATACTCAGCACTCAGCAGAACACAAACGGATGAGAAAGGTTAAGCAATTTAATAATTTATTTTTTGTGTAAAATTGAGACATTTTTCATGTATCTATAAAACTAATTTTTTTGCAATTGAGCTTATAATTTAGTGTATAACTAAAGTGTTTGATAAGGGTTTGTTGATTTTGTTCTAAATGTATATTTAACGATGCTAGAAAGTGTGGATGAATGTGCAATAAATCAAGTAGGTGTTAAAGAAATCATCTCAACCAATTAATAAGGGTAAATAACTTAACTCTATAATTATCAATTTTTCTGCAAAAGCTTATACATAAGCATGACCATTTTCTACATTAGCAAGAAGTTAACAAAAACAAAGGCTTGTACATTACCATTTTAACACAATGTGTGGATTACTACCATTACATTAGACTAAAATTCACAACACCACCCAACCATAAATTTAGGCATGCAGTTTAATTAAACAAGTCTTCTTATGTCCTGACTCTTTCAGCTCCTATCATTTTCATTAGCATCTTCTATAATTTTCATTTTGTCCACCAAATTTGAATTTGCACTTGGCTATAGTAAATTATTTGTGTATCTTACAAGCTCAACTTAACTCATGATTATACTAGGCCCCTGATTTCATACATAATTATTCAAAAATAAGTTATTAGTCACTAGCTATATGTGTATATGCATCCATAATCCTTCGAATCCCCCAGCAACGAAGATTCATCTGATTTGATTCTTTCTGCTTCTGGGCACTACTTTATATCTATAAATCATGCATCCTAACCAAACTACTATTCTGCATTTACACATCAGTATAATTTCCTTAAAAAAGAGGAGAGGGTTGTACTAATTACAAGTTCCAAAAAGCCTCCCGCTGCTTCCACTGGTGGCCAATGTGACCCGAACGGCACCTCTTCCGGTGGGTTTCGGCTGGGGAGTGGGACAAGAAGAGGGAAAGAGAAAATTACAAACCTATAACTAAACTGAAATCCGGTCATTACAACAGAAAAATTGAACGGATCTTTACCTGAAAAGAGCTAGTGGACTCGCCGGCGGCCAAGGGCTTCGATCACCGGTGGGCTTACGAATGGGAGCCAAAATAATCTGAGATTTGGGGTTCGGTAGAGAGGCACTGCGGCGGCGCTTTTTCACCATCGGTGTGGAACGGCGACGCCAGCCGTCCGGCGTGGCCAGCCGTCCGGCGTGGGAGGAGCTCACGACAGAGAGTGAGAGGAAGATAGCGCGCGGGGGTGGGGGGCTGGAATCTAATGTAAGGCGGGAGGGGTCGTGGTGTTGTGGTTCTCAAACGTGAGGTGGGTGTATGAATGAATTACAGATTCAACTTTTTTGGGTAGGGCCCGGTTAAAAAGAGTGGGAAATTTGGCTTGCCAACTTGGAACTCCACCTGGCTGTCCATGTCAGATTTTTAGCTCCATAAGGAACTATCACCTTTTCATAGAAAAACTGGTAAATGAACGGCCCTGCCACCTCCAATATTGGCACAAAACCCCAACCACTCATTTTTCTCTCTCTACTGTTTCTCTCTTCTCTCTCTATCCTTCTTTGTCACAGATTTGGGAGCTGAAATCGAAGAAGAATGAAGAGGGAAAGAGTGAAGTCCAGGTTTGTGTTAAGGAAGAGAAAATGTTGTCTGAAACTGGTGATGAAAAACTCAAAGCTGAAACCCAAGAGAATTCTCTGACTAAAGATGCCGCTGATATGAACTTGGAAAATCTCAATGGCACAAATGGAGGAGTAATTTCTGCATCAGTTTTTACTGATTTCAAAGATGGATCCTCTGATAGTTCTGATTCAAGTGCAATCTTGAATTAAGACAACAATAGCCCAACTGCTGCACTTTCTTCCTTTGCTGGTGGGGTTTCACACTAGAGCCCACATAAATTCTTGGACTTAAAAAATGGATCATCTACTTCATCCATTGTCAACAACTTCCAATTTTCAAAACCAAAATCAAACACTACCTATAAACCCTATCAGCCTCAATTCGTCAAGATCGACGAGTACAATTTTTTCGGTGAAGAATCCTGCACTACTTTCTTTTCAGACGATCAAGCACCCACCCTCCCTTAATATACTGCAGAAGCGTGGCACTAGAAAGCAATTCCTTCTAGTGCCCTCAATATACATCAACTCAAAACGACGATCCCAGATCTTAAAAATGAGCTTGCAGCGGCAAGTCTTAACAGACAGAATGATGGTTCTCTGGCGAAAACCCATGTGACATATACCCTCTATATGTATAATTTGAAGGGAAAGAGACAGAGAGAGAAGGGAGAAACAGTAGAGAGAGAGAAGAATGAGTTGTTGGGAAATTTTGTGCCAATTGGAGGTGGCGGGTCCGTTCATTCACCACCTATGTAGCTCTTGTTCCTGAGAAGGAACAAACTCACTCTCTATTATTAAATGACTCTCCAAGTTCAAGAATCATTTTTTGCTTAAACAAAATTATATTTAATTTTATTAGTCATTAAAATTTAAAAGTATAAATACTAATTTTAATGAGAAAATAGATTAAATGTTTAATTGTTTCTTGAAGATGGTAAAATAAAGAGATACAAATAGAAAGCTTATTGGAGGAGACTAAGATCTTCTCATTTTAAATTTAAAGAGACTCTTCACTTGAAGTAATATGTTCTTTAAAAATAAAAAGAATATTGGAGACGCTCTTAGGGTTTACGTATTTCTAATGGGCTTTTAAAATAAAAGATACTCTGTATTTTCAAAGAATAAGTCATTAAAATTGAGCTCCAACCGATTCTTTAGTTTAACATATATAAATATAATAGACAAGGAAATTAGTTTTCGGTACTTTTGTACCATATTTTCCCGTCAAAATTGTGATAGACTCAATCTCACATCGCTTGGATAAAGAAAAAGAGACCAGATTATAATCTAAGTGTAACGCCCCAATTTCTCAAGGTTTGGAACACTACTAAAAGTCACATTTTTCATTTTTGAATTTAACGAGTAAATTTTTTTAAATAGATAAACTAATAAAGATAGAATATGTGTGGAAAGATGATGCTCATTTCAATTACATAATGCCAAAAATGTATGTTTATAGTTGTCGACAAAAGTAATTGTTCAAAATATAATACAGATAAAGTATTTAGCAAAAAGGGCAATACATAATCATTTAGTCAAAATATTTAGTTGACCCTACTCGTCGCCTCGACCACAGCCGGGCCCTTAGCCTGTAAGGAGGGAAAGTTGGGATGAGCATAATAATAACATTATACTCAGTATGGTAAGTCAATTAATCCATGTTAAACCAAACGTGTGATCACAATAATAAACTTTACTTTTTAAACTTTCAAATTTTCAAAGTTGTACTGTGAGCTATCCCAAGGGTCTACTCTTGACCTGGACCAATTTGCGATCCCTGACAGCATACTAGCGCTAGTAATCATAATTGCACGGTGGGCTATCCCAAGAGCCTACTTTTGACCCCAGACCAATTTGCGGTCCCTGGCAAATATTTTCATGCGTTCAAGTCACAACTATAATCAGCACATAAGGAAAAGAAAAGATCAATCAACTAGAATTTGTACAATGTAAACCCCACATTAACAGTATTGAAAAAGTTTGCTTAAAATGTTGCACGAGCTGTGATGCTACTCAAACAAGGAACTTAAAGTGCCCTCGTCTAGCAAATGAAAGTTTAAAGTGATTTAGTATGTTTGAATTATCATTGGAAGGAGAATCTTAAACTTTAAGGACTTAATTGAATGTTTATGAAAGTTATAGTGTTAAGATTTTAGAGTCTTAAAATGTTTAAAGGTTTAAATGATCACTTATGAGTGTTAGAGTTGACAATTAATTTGATTGGTTTAGGATTTAGGACCGTTTTGAAGTAATTAAATTCTTCAGGGGTTAAATTGAATAATTATAATAGTTAGAGCACTTTAATTTAATATGTTTGGATAGTTTGAGGGTCAATTTAAGTTAAATTAAAAGTTTAAGTACTTATGTGATTAGAAATAAAAGTTGAGGGACCAATTATGTAAAACTTGAAAGTCTAGGGGGCTGAAATTAGTTATTTAAAATGTTTGGGGACCAACTTAAATTTAGATAATAACTTTGGGTCAACTTAAATCTCTTAGAAATTCTTGGGGTCAAGACTTGAGTTGACCATTAGTTTAAGACTTATTTACAAGTTTTCAAATATTTTAGGGACTAAAATACAATAACCAATGGACAATATTTTAGATCTAATATTTGTTGGTTAATATGCAATGGAAAAGAAAGCAGGGAACATCCAGAGAGGGAGTGACGGTCTTGAAGCTTTCTTGGGGGTCAGAATTTGGCCAAAATCCGGTGAATCAAAGCAACAATTAGTGGAATAGAAAGCTCTCGACGAGCTATTCGCATAGATGTAAGTTTTTAAAGATGTTATGGTAGTTTTTGGTAAAGTTAAGGGACAGTTTTGGAGCTTTTCCAACGAGTATGGTGGTTTTCCTGCCAAAATATTTATATATTCGTGTTCCACACAGTGAGAGGAAGCCATAGACACCAAGTTTGCTGTGTTTGGTGAAGAAATAAAGATGACCCATATTTGGGTTTTGCTTGTTCCACAGAGGCTGCCCTTTTCCCATTTTTTTTTTAGATATTTATGAATGAGAAGGAAGAATGCATGTATATACATATATTTTCTGGAATTCCTTGTTAGTGTAGTTGCAAATAACATATGGTATACATACTTGTTTTTAAATGTTAGCTTGAGGAATGATATTTGCTTGGGAAAGAAGGGAGAAAAGTGTGATGATTACCTTGATGTTGTTGGATTCTAGAGTTGTTTCTTGAGGCTTGATGATCTTTTGCTTGTCTTGAGTTGAGTTATTTGCAAGAAAGAAGAAATAAAAGTTGGTTGGTTGAAGAAGAAGAAGAAAAGAAGAAGAAGATGGAGAAAGGGAAGGAGGATTACTTGTTGCTATGATAAGAATGAGCTAGAGAGTGAAAAATGAAGTTTTGAGGTTATATATAGTGTTAGTTTATTTGAAAGAAAGGGACCAAAGCATAAGATTTTGAAAGTCCTTGATTGGAAATAGGGACTAATTAGGAGTTGAGATTCTTGAACTTATTTAATTAGGATTTAGTTTGATAAGTTTCGCGTTATTTGGGTTGAAACTTGAATTTATTATTAAGTTACGAAATTTCCGTTCCCATAACAAAATTCGGTTCGGCTAGACGAGTATATGAAAAGTTTGAAAAGTCAAAGAAGCCGTAGCGACATAAGTTGAAAAGTTATAAAACTTAATTTAAATTTTTCTTGGTCGCTACACTAAGAGACCCACTCTAACTAACATGAGGTCTTTTGGGTGAGAACCTAAGAGAAAAACTGTGCAAGCTAGGCCCAAAGTGGACAATAACATGTCAAAGTGGAGTGAGTTGTTACAGATGGTATCAGAGCAGAGCCCAACTGAAAGTGTGGCCAATGAGAACATTGGACCCCTTTAGGTGGGGTGATTGTAATAGACTCAATCCTACATCGCTTGGATAAAGAAAAGGAGACTAGTTTATAAGCTAAAAGGCCCACTCCGACTTATATAAGGCATTTTGGGTGAGAACCCAAGAGCAAAACTGTACGGGCTAAGCCCAAAGCGGACAATATCATGTCAAAGTGGAGCGGGTCGTTACAAAAACTGTATTAAATAAAGGTCATTTTAGACTTTGCTTAAATGTTAGGTAAACTCTACAGTAGATTGTATGCTGGATATATATTTTATCTTCTTAGGTATTTTGATAGATTTATCTATATTCAAAGTTTTTTTTTTTTATTTTTATTTCAAAATTTATATGTATAACTTATCTAGGAAGTATTTCATAATTTGGATTAGATTATTTTCTTTTTAACTGATGTGTTAATTTTTAATTATTTTTTATATATGCTTTTGTTATAAATAAATTAAATATATAGTGAATGATTATCTTACCCCCCCGAAAACCCTAGATATGCTACTATTGTACGCCTGAAACCCTAAATTTGTATCTATAAATAGGGGTCCTTACTCATTATAATACGCACAAAAAATTCTAAGAGGTAATTATTTATCTCTTCTTTATTTTCTCTCTTTTCATAACACGTTATTAACACGACAAATTTTTAAAATTTTTCTTTTCAACAATCTTCTTTCCAACTGATGAATGGAAGTCATAATACATATGAATGTTCTTTCAGCAAGTAGGATTCCAAGAGAAATTTTATGTACCATTTGTTTGTATTTTCTTTTTCTCCTTTTGGTCTATATAGTTCATAGACCATGCAATTCATGAAGGATTTTCTAGACCTATGCTTGTGTAAAACATCTTATATCGTACTGTTCTTATATATTTTCTTTCACATAAATGTCTTGGTATCAAAATATTAATTTGATTATCTATATCTTTACATATAGACGTACATAAAAGAAGAGCCAATATTTAATTTTAATGGATTTTTGACTTCTAATTTTATGTCAGGTAGATAATCATATTTTGATTAATCTTATGAAGGGATCATGAAATTTTCTCTTAATTGATTCCCTTTTGAGATAGTAACATAATAAATGTAAATCTGGTAGTTACATATTATATTACTTTCATCTTTCTTTTCTTGTACAGTAGGGAGATCATGCATGATTCTTTTGATTGATCTTTTTCTTGATTTGATTTTGGATGCCAATTACACAATACATATTATTGATATGTACTAGTAGTCTTATTTAAATACATATAAGAACAATGCATCTTATATCTACCATATTAATAACTGTTATTACGTTTATCTATGCACAATTAATTGAATTAATTATTAGATATTTCTATATAATATGTTTATTTAAATTCATGTAATTTTGTTGTTATAATTCTTGTATATGATATAATTACGTGTGTTATAAATCTTTATTCGGGCTCCTGAAGAAGCACATTGATCTTAACTATTTCCCCTACATGGCAAATATAATCTCTTCCATCATATTATATTATTCTTATCCATGGAGAAAATAATGAAATTTATATTACAATTGATATTGGTTATTTAATATATAATTAAATATTGCTTTAATCATATAATATTTATTAATTTGAGTAATTTTCATGTTGTCGAGAATTATCCAAATGGCCAATATCACAAAATTAGAGTTTACCGAACTCGACATCTTTAGAAAAAACTACTTGTCATGGACTCTTGATGCTGAGATCTATCTTGTATTAAAGGGTTTTGGTGAAAGAGGGAAACACGCAATTCCTTCAAAAGGGATAAAGACAGCTGCTGCAGACATGGAATGAAAGGACATTGGTCGATTACCTGTCGTGTACTGCTAAGCAACTTGTTGATCGCTGCCAACAATCTATTAAGGGAAAAGAAAAAGTCAAGACCAATTTTACAAACTTTGATGATCCAAATGATATTACTCAATTGGATGTCTCTGAGTTTTTGATTTATTCAAGCGGCAACCTAGTTGATGGCAATTTGGTGGAGGACGTGTGCTCTTCCGATCTGTTTTTATTTGCTTTTACATTGTTGTATTATATATGAATTATTTCCTTTCCATTTTTAGTATTTATTTGTCATTATGAGTTATTTCAATTTCAAATAAAATATTTGTTATTTGAGTTTCATTGATGCTTAAACTTTTCTTGTTTAGGTAAAAATAGAATAAAGATGAATTGTTAAGATGTTTGTTTAACTAATAGTGCCACTTCTCATACAATTCTTCCAGACAAAAGGTATTTTGTTGAATTACATAACCAACTAATAATGTTAATATAATTTCTGGAGCATCGAATATCATTGAAGAAATTTTGTATTAATGATGGGCTTTATTCTAGCAAATCCAAAAGAATTTTGCTTAATTTTAAAGATATTCCCTGCAATGAATATCATATTGAAACAATGCAAGAAAATAATATTGAATATCTGTGCATAACTTCTTTTATATCGGGCCAGAAGCAGATAAAAGAAAAAACTACAAACACTCCATCTGGGATGTATTTTACAACTATAAAGTCAGTTGAATCAAATTATATAACGAGCCAAAAGTTTGAAGACCTGAAATGTTTTATGTTTTGGCATGATAGACTTGGATATCCAAGAGCAATAATGATGCGATGTATCATTACTAGTACGCATGAGCATTCTTTAAAGAACCAGAAGATTCTTTTACCTAATGATGGTCAATGTAATGCTTGCTCACAAGGGAAATTAGTAGTCAAACGTTCCCGAGCAAAAGTTAATGTTAAACTTCCAAACTTTTTGGAAAGGATTCATAGGGATATATGTCGGCCTATCAGTGCAGGTCCTATTATTACTAAGGCCCTAAACAAACTCCAAAAAATAGACCCTTATAATGAGTTTCAACCGGGGTTTGGAAGGGGGCAGAGCCCCCTCCGCGGGGGTTGCCCCCGAATTTTTTTTTTTTTAGGACTATATTCCTTAAATTTTTTAACAAGTTTTGGTAGACAATATATGTCATTAGAAACATAATATATACAATGTACCAAAAATTACCAAAATATATACAACGTATCAAAAATTACCTAAAGACCACACATTTTGCAGTTTTAGAGACAAAAATACTAATCAAGTGTTCACAATCTAATTTTTCGACCATTTTTTTTTTCAATGGACAGTAAGGCCAAACCATTTAATATTTCTTGTGACATAGTTGAGTGGAGCTATATCTTGAGCAACTTGAGTTTAGAGAAAACTGAAATAAAAAATGTCTAGCTTATTTACACAAAAGACCCTAACATTTAAGGTTGTCGTAGAAATGGCCCAAATAATAGATAAATGTTATTAGTCCCTGCCATAAAGCTCAAGTAATAATGTAAAAATAATAAAATAGAAATGCTATATAAAATTCATCATGCTATGTCACATGGACCAGATTTCATTTCCTTAGAGATCGGTAAACAAATTTGTTAATTTTTAGGGGATTATGAATTATGAATTATATCTGGAAATCCTTTATTCTCTTTCTATAACCGTATGCCTCTCATCCCCTTTATCAATCTGTAATTCTCCTCTCATCTCCATAATTCTTCTGATCTTCAATTCTCCTCTCATCCCCGTATTTCTTCTGAATCTGGAAGTTTTTTCAATATATTAATGGAATCCCTCAACTAGGCTCTTTAGTTTCAACTGAGTTCTATGGTTTTGAGTTGATTATTTCCTATTTGGAGCTACAATTGTTTCTCAACTGTGATATGCTAGTACCAGAAAGAATTAATAACAAATTAAAAATAATAATAAATTACAAATTCTATATAATGTTCATCAGATGAACAACAACACCATTATCTGTGGAAAAAAAATGAAAAACTAATTCCAATTTTTTCCATTCAGAATTATGCTTTTGATTAAGAAAAGAAAAGAAAAGCTTAAAAAAAACCTCAAAACTGCCTGTTAGAAGCAGTGCCGGTGAAGGGCAGCAGCACTGCAGCAGAAGAAGAACTACAGAACAACAGAAGCACCCGCAGTAGCAAGCTAGCAATAGCAAGCACCCGGCGGCAGCAGTAGCAGAACAGCGGCAGCGCAGAAACGAAAGCAGCAGCCGGACGCCAGACGGCTCACGGTGACAGCAACAGTGAACGGTGAATTGAAAGGCAAAGGGATTTATTAGCACCTAGGGTTCTTCCATTTCTAGTTGGGGATTTGGGAATTGGGGATTTTTTGAAATTTAGATTTTAGGTAATTTGGAGTCGATACACCCGTTTTGTTTTGCTGATTTCATTTTTTCTTGTTTCAGATTTTTTTTTACCCTATTTTTATCCCAAAGTCAAAAGAAATTTTTTGTATTAATATTTTAAAAAAAAAATTTTTGGGCCAAATGGGCCCCTTAGATTTTTAGAGTTTGGGACCTTTATTTTCCAGATTTAGGCCCTGAAAACATAAAAAAAAAAAAGGGATCATAGTGGATTGGGCCTAGTATAAATAAATTTTTTGGGCCCCTATAATTACTGGGCCTGAGGCTGCGGCCTCGCTCGCCTAGGCCCAGGACCCTCCCTGCTCTTGGCGCTATAATTTTTTACTTCAGAAATCGCTTCGGGAAAGCTCTGTTGCAAAACTTCTTCTATAAAAAATGGAACTCATCAACTATTTGTAATTTCAAACTTGTGTGCTCTTCCGATCTCACTAAACTTTCTTAGATAACCTAACACATGAGAAGACATGGCATATGATATAAGTGAAAATTACATGCGTGAGACAAATCACAAAAGCCAAAAAAGAAGAAACAATAGGGGTTGGAAGTAGAGTTACAGAAAAGAGTGTTAGCGATGGAAAGAAGATACCACAACTCGCTATTAATTCTATTCTAAAATCGATAGATATGATTATTTGTAAATTTGATTTCAACCATGGGATTGTCTTCGTTAGCTGCGTTGCAGAATGGAAATTTCTCCATTTCCACCAGCTGACAGGATAACACATCTATCCAACCATGTAATTGATAATATTCTTGTACACCTGCCACTACATGCTGCTAAGACAACTATCTTATCAAAAGAATGGAGGCATAAATGGCTTAGCATGCCACAACTCGTATTTAATGACACATTACAGTGAAAAACCGAGGAAAATGATGAATTGACTCAAACTAACTTCGCAGCAATCCTTCAACAGGTCATTTTACATCATCGAGGATCTATAACTGAGTTGAGTCTTATAGTTCCTAAATTAAAAGGTTGTTCAGAAGTTGATGAGTTGATATCTCTCTCATCCAAGAAAGCTGTTGAAGATTTCAGTTTTCATCTTGGAGACGATACCAATTACCTTCTTTGTTATTTGCACGTTTAAAATTAAAACATTTGTGTCTTTGCTCTTGTGTGATCAAGCTTCCACCAACCTTCAACAAGAGTCACTACTAAAAAATTGCCTTTCAGCGACGGATAAAGCCTCAAAATCCGTCGCTAAAGGTCAGCATCAATGGAAAATTGGCCGTCGAAAACGCCGTCGGTGAAGGTCGCCTCGCTAACGGTTTCCGACGGAATTTTTGTGTCCTTTGGAAAATTTCGACGGCCTTATTCTGTCGGAAACAGCCGTCGGAAGGCAGAAATCCGTCGGAAATTTCCGACGGCCATTTTAAAAATCTATTTAAAAGTATTTAACGGACCAACGACCCAACCCAAACAGCCTCGCCCTGCCAGCCCACTTATTCAGTCTGCAGCGCCTGACCTGCCGACCCGCGAGGAATTAATTTCTGAAAGTGCAGGGATGGAGTTTCGAAAAGAAAATTATACTTCATCACATAAATAATGCAGGTTTCAATATCCTCGGAAGGATGAATTTATCGTCTACATGAACTATATTAACACACATGTCTTGCCAATTATTACAAAGATACGCCCTTCACAAATCTAAAAAAAAGAGAAAGTTAGTGCACAATAAGCATTATTAACCATCCCGACGCCTTCTCCCTACATGTCAAATACTGATAACAAGTACATAAGGTATCATCTCCTAGCTCAAGATTCTACCAACTTGATCGACTTCGACTACAACTTGATCTACAGTGGGATCAGACCAAGTGCGAGATTGGATCGAGGAATAGCGTATGAAAGGAGAATTATCTAAGACAAATAAATCTAGTACGATTGCTCAACTCAGTCAGTATTGTTTCTGTGCTAAATGTTTATGGAATTATTATAACAGGTCGGTCTAGGCAGTTGATAGTGCTCTTGAGAGCTTTGTTGTTTCCAGTTTCATTTGTGTATCTTTCTTTTTCCCATTCTTTCTGTTGGTAAACAACCAACCACAACTCACTACTATTCTTCATTACTTCTACAAGCTTGACGGAGTTAAGGTGTCCGAAGGAAATAATTTATTCTTAATCAAGAATGTCTTAACAAGATAAGTTCACTTATTTCACACAATTCCTCTGGTCATATATGGATGACAAACAAACTCCAACGTGTATCCCATCTAACATCGGTCTACTATGAACAAATTACGTTTATGTGCCTTGTTACAGATCAGAATGCTAATAGAGATACTCTTATTTTCTATGAAATATTGGAGGAACTAAGAAAAATGGAAGAACAAGATAACATGTAAATATGTTAACACTAACACAGCCCATTTGGTCTTCTGAAAAATATTCAATTGAACTGGAGTGTAAAGGGTCACATTTGCCTTGCCCCTTTCTGCTACACCTTCGTTCTGCAGATCAAAATCTTCTTAACTAGATAAAGATCGCAAATAGAATTCGTCGCCATCAAATACTAAAAGAAATTCAGAAGTTTTATCACATAGATTGTCAAAGTCATGAATGAAGAGTAGAAGCATCAATATCGGTGGTGTGGTGTTTGTTTTTGATGATGGTGGCTGTATTATTGCCATTCTTGTCAAGTGTCATCACAAAATTTAACACTTATAGGCTAAGGTCTCATTTATTATTCCTTTCATTTTCATCAATATCTCTATCCACATTCCCTCACACTAGACTCACGTGAAGAAACTCAATTCAGATTTCTCTGCTCCTTTACATTACTCCAGCGTTTTTCATGATCTCATTCATTCATTCATCCATTCATCGAGTAGTCCGCCTCCGATTTTCACTTTAAAACATGAGTCCCATTTGTGTTTTATAGCATTCCTTCCCCTTCACAATCTTTCTTTGTTATTAATTTTGTTCAGAAATGGCTGTTCATCAAGCTCATCCGGCTGGTGGTGTTCGCTTACAGGAACCGAAGAACCAACCTCGGGATGATTGTCCGTTGAAAATGTCTACTCCTGAGGGAGAACTTCTGGATCCGCCCAACTCTTTTTTTAATAATACAGGTGAGATTAGCTAGATCAGTTCACGGATTCATCGTCTTCAATATGAAATCGGATGAATTTTTTGAAATTCAGTGTGACGTTGTTTTGGCAGAAGTAAATGATGGAATGAATAATCCGCAAAAGAGAATTGCAGAATTAGAGGATCCCCAGTTGAATTCTCCCCAAGTTAATGATGTTCCGGCGGTGTCCATCGGACTCGGATTAGCCTCCGCCGGAGAGCAAAACTGGCACTATCAGACGCTGATGCAAGCAGTGGCTCATCAATTCAATCATCAGCTCATGGAATTTGATTCTTTCATCCAAGCCCAGGTTGTATATATGTGAGATTATCTTTTGAATTAGATCGTTATATCGTTACAATCGGGTGATTAAAATGGTTGATATGTATGAAATTGATACCACAGGCCAAGGAATTGAGGCGGGCGTTGGCTGAAAAAATGAAGAAACACTACCAAGCACTGGTGGGCGCGGCGGCCGAGTCCTCCGGGCGAAGGTTGAGAGAAAAAATTTCGGCGTTGGAGAAGGCGGTGAGGCGCCGCGCCCAGCTGGAAGCGCATGCGGCGCAGCTGAACTCGGAGGTTCAGATGTGGGAAGCGAGCGCAAGGGACCAGGCGGCGGCGGTGGCGGCTCTGCAGATGGAGCTTCAGCAGGCGATGATAACCGGATGTGGCGGGGAGGAAGAGCAAAGAAGCACCGCCGTGGGGGAGGCGGACGACGCCGAGTCAGGCTACATCGACCCGATTCGAACCACTGAGTTTGATGGGCCGAGATGTACGCTCTGCCGGCTGCGGAAGATTGCTGTGGTGGTGCTGCCGTGCCGGTGCTTTTGTCTCTGTACAGAGTGTGATTCGAGGGCCAGATTTTGTCCAGCTTGCTTCGTCTACAAGAGTTCAAGCATTGAAGTATCTCTTGGCTAAAAAACCGAGGAAATGTTATATAAATAATTTTCTGTTTTTCTAATTGAAGTTGAAAAACTTAATTAATATATATAATTCATTTGTTTAATTAAGTTGTCTTCACCAATACATGCAAAGTTCAGATTGATGAATCCTTGTTTTGCAATTCTTTGTTCATTTTTGAACATTTTAGACAAATTTATCAAAAACGCCAAAGACGTAGTAATAACCTACAAAATAGAAGTTATCGTTGACTAGTTTTATCACGTCTACACTTTTGTTAACTTACTTTTAATTTAACTATTTTTGCTTCCAATACTAGAAACATGCATCAACCAAGATAAATATTTTTCAATTTTTTTAAGATTAAGAAAAACATGCACTAAAATGAGGAAAATGTCTCCTTTTTAAACCGACAGTACACCCTTTCAAAAAATAAATAAAGAAAGAAAGAAAAAACGAAAAACAAAGACCTACAATACAAAGCTACTTCTAATTTATTCAAGGGTTAATTTCACAAATCGTCTCTAACTTTTAGGTTAAGAACTAGTTTCGTACTCAACCTTTTTTAAGACACCTTAAAGCCCCAACCTTTGACAAATACACATAAATCGTCATTTTTGTCTACTATTCTATAAATTTTTTAATAAAATAACAATTATACCCCGAAAACTTTTTTAAAAAGGTTAAAAAATAATAAAAAATAAAAAGAAAAAAACGGCCACCCCCTCCCCTCCCCTCCCCTCCCCTCCCCTCCTTCCCTCCCTCTCTCCCTCTCCAAGATTGGCCGCCGGAAATGCTGCCATTCGGGCGGCCGGCCATTCCGCCACCGGAATGCTACAAAAAGGAGGGGAGAATCCCCCCATTTGCTGCCGAAAGGAGAATCCCCCCATTTGCTGCCGGAAATGGCAGCCAAACGGCTGCTATTTCCGGCAGCACAGTCTCCCCTCCCCCCTTTTGGCAACCGGAAACGGCAACCATTTCTAGCAACACGACTGCTGTTTCTGGCGGCCAAAAGGAAGGCCCCCTCAATTTGTGCTGGTAGAAATTACAGCATTGGCCGCCGTTTTCGGCAGGCAAAAAGGGGGAGAATCGCCCCATTTATTGCCGGAAATGGCATGCTACCATTTCCGGCAGCAAATGGGGCGATTCTCTCCCCCCTTTTGGCCGCCGGAATGCTGTCATTTCGGTGGCGGAACTGCCGGCGGTCAGAATGGGAGCATTTCCTGCGGCCAATCTTAGGGAGAGGAGGGTAGGGTAAGGTAGGGTGGGATGGGTTTTTTTTAATTATTTTTAAATAATTTTTTAAAAAGTTTAAGGGGTATAATCGTCATTTTGTTAAAAATTTTCTGAAATAGTAGAAAAATGACGATTTGTGTGCATTTATCAAAGGTTGGGGGCTGTGAGGCATCCTAAAAACAGTTGGGGACGAAATCGGTTCTTAACCCAAAAGTTGGAGACGATTTGTGAAATTAACCCTTTATTCAATTAAGTTACTTATAATTCTAATTCTAATAATTTATTCAATTCAAGGAAGAGAATTTGACTTTTTCCCCTTTCATTTTTCAACTACGTGCTAAATAAAATTTTTAACGGGACATGAAATTCTAGGGACATAAAATTGTAACATGAATAAGTGATATTATAGATATAGCATAATTTTATGAGATAATAAAAGTATTCATATGATCAATATCTAATGAAATTATATTACATGAATATGTTATTTATTTATGTCATTTTTTTCATGTCTCTAAAATTGTTCTAAAATAAATCAAGCAACATCCTCGTTGGGGTAATATATGCAAGAATGTCGAAAAGTATCATAATAAAAAATTTTAAAAAAATGATGTTTTTATTATTAACATTTGTGTGTGTGTCCAAATTTGGATATGATAAGTCCTAAGTATCCTTTTTTATAATATATATGTGTGTGTGTATATATATATATATATATATATATGTATATATATTATCATCTTCCCAAAAAGATAGTATTTTTTTATTTTTACAAAGATTAAGAAAAATTCATTTAATAGTATTAAAAAAATGAGTTTAAAATGAGTTTCCGATTTTATCCTTTTCATCTATTAATTTTTCAACTTTTAATGGTTCTATTTTTTTTTTGTATAACAATGTACATTAAATAAAAACATATAAGCAAGACTAATATTTTAACTACATTTTTAAAATGAAGTGACCAATATTTTGTGACGGATAAAAAATGAGAGTCCCTTTCCAAAATCTCCCAGAGGTCTTCTAACAAAACTTTCCATCTTGTGTGACATGTAAAGATGCACATTGCGTGTATTTAAAATATAGTAGCGTGCATGAAATAGACATAAGCGTATCCATACACGCTATATAGTATGGGAGATTTTGTTACAAAAGCTCGAATAGGTTTTTGAAATTTTTTTGAAAAAAAGAATATATGACTATGTGTGATGGAGATAATACTAAAAAAATCAATTTTTAGATGGAATGTACTTAAATTGAGGCAAAGGGGTAACTTAAAGGAAATTAAAAAGCTACTACTCTCTCCGTTTCATGAAGATAGTTTTATATACTATTTTCGTTCGTTTAAAAACGATAGTCCACTTATCATATTCAACATGTCTTTTATTTTTTTTCATATGTAACCCTAATTAATATATCTTGCTCATCCTCCATGTCAACTACTTATGAATTGGGAGTATTTTAAAATAATTAATTAGAAATCATGGTATATATGTGAAAATTTACGTGTAAAATTTAATTTTTCAACTAAATTAAATTATTGTTTCTTAACATATATGAAAATCACTACTTAACTATCTTTATGGGACAGAAGGGAGTACCAAACATTATTGCCAGAGTATCTCCAACATAGTCTTTATTTTTAAAGAGTGTCTTTCACATTTAAGAGAGCGTCTTTTAACTTACAAAATAAAAACTTTAACTCACTTCAACAAGCTGTTTCTTTATTATACTTTTTCTTTTACTTATATAAAGAAACATTATTACATTCTTTTGTTTAATATTTATAATAATAATAATTTTAAATGTTACCAATAATATTAATTATGATTTTTTAAATCAATAAAAGAATGTTGAAATCTATGACCATTAAATTATAGAGATTGAGTTTGACTCTCCAAATTTAGAGAACCGAAATCCCTCTCTGTTTTAAAACTGGATTCTCATAAATACATTACACGAGAAGATACCAAATCAAATTATATCTTAATATTAGTACGAAATGTTAAGTAATATACGGTTATATTTCGATTATCTTATTATTAACAGTTATTATATCTTACTCGATATGAAATGCTATTAAATGAACTCATTAGGGATGGTAAAATACCTATCAAATACCCACAAGTATCCAATCCTATAAGATGGAGAATACGCGAATAAACGGATAATTAGGTCGATGAAGGAATAAAGAAAATCAGCCCGACTTGAGAATGGGTTGGGGAAGGTTATCATGCTTTCTACCCATACCACATCTGTTTAATCGTTTCTTGTCAAAAAAAATATTTACCAAAAATTCTAATGGTTTGAAAAGTAAAAAGATAATGAAACTTATCAAGAATAGTAATTTCAATCACAAGTTAATACCATCTTGTGGACACCGCCTGCATTCATAAATTCACTAAGTAAAAAATGAAAATAAAAACATATAGATATGAAAATGGGCCAACAAATTGGTAATTAACTGCACCTGGACCGTTGTCAGGCCATGCCCGATTTAAATGGGGATGGGTACAGGGATATGACAAATAAATTGATGAGTAGGGTAATGGGTATAACATATCCGATCTCGACCCGACCTATTGCAGTTCCTAGACCTTGAGAAATCAAACATTTTATTTTCTCTATGACTATATTGTAATGTGAATTTTGTAAACTATAAAAAATTAGTTAAACCGTATTTATTATATATAAAAATAGTAACTTGATAACGACTCAATTTAAAAGTTGTTATGGAAATAGAGAAAATAAAGAAGAGATAAATAGCTTAGTTTCGTTCACCTCCCCCCATGGAGGAGATTAAAAACTCCTCCCCATCGCAATTGGCATGCCTTATGGGCACACCATCCATTCTCCCATCCCACTTGGCATGCCACATGGGCACACCAATCAATTACACAAAAAACAGACAAAGAAAAAAAAAGAAACCAATACCCCCACCCTCCACCACTCCCCCTTCTGGGGTGGGGTGGGGTGGGGTGGGGGTATTGGTTTCTTTCTTTATCTGTCTCTCTCTCTTCTTCTTTTTTCCCCTTTGGGTAAATGAATAATGTGCCCATGTAGCATGCCAAGTGGGATGGGGGAGTTTTTAATCTCCCCCATAGGGGGAGGTGAACAAAACTAATAAATAGATTAGTACTTCTTAGAAATTTTTTTGTATGTATTATAATGAGAAGTAAATGCCCCTATTTATAGATACAAATCTAAGGTTTCAAGGGTAATAATAACATATGTAGGATTTTCAGGGTAGGATAGTCATTCACTATATATTTAATTTATTTACAACACTCCCCCTTGAATGACTGTATATACCCTTAACTCCCTTGTTAAAACCTTGGTCTAACAAAAACCTAGTAAGAAAAAAGTACAAGCTCAAGGAAAAAAGAGTATATAGTATATAACTAATATTTTGAGTAATAAAATGCTGCCTGGTTAAAACCATGTTAGGAAAACCCCGTGAGACAAAACCAAGTCAAAGGAAAAATAGTACATCTACTCCCCCTGATGTCAATCACTGAAGATCTCCAAGTTGATGCATTCCTATCTCATAGACCAATTTCTTCTATGTGGAATTTGGTAACGCCTTTTTAAATAAATCAACTATATTATCATTTGAACGAATTTGTTGAATGCTGATGTTCCCGCTTTTCTGAAGCTTATGTGTGTAAAAAAAACTTTGGAGATATGTGCTTTGTCATGTCTCCTTTGATAAAGCGGTGTTTAAGTTGTGCAATTCAAGTTGTGTTATCTTTATACATTATTGTTAGACTTTCTTTTGTTAAAACTACTCCACATGATGCCTGAATATGATGTGTTATATTTCACAACCATACACATTCATGACTTGCTTCATCGATTGCAATAATTTCTAAATGACTTGAAGCTGTTGCTGTCAAGGTTTGTTTCACAGATCTCTCTTATATTGATGTTCCTCCACGAGTAAAGACACATCCTGTTTGTGACTTAGCTTTATGTAGATCAGAGAGATAACCTACATCTGCATAGCCAACTGAAGAAAAACTCCTATTTTGTGAATAAAATAATCCCAAGTCTATGGTACCTCTAAGGTAACAAAAAATATGTTTGACACCATTCCAATGTCTTTGAGTTGGTGTAGAGCTATATCTAGTAAGGAGATTTACATAAAAAGCTATATCTGGCCAAGTGCAATTTGCAAGATACATCATCCTCCAATCGCACTGAGATGTGGTACTTCAAGACCAAGAATCTTTTCCTTATCTTCAAGTAGGCGAAAAGGATCTTTTTCTACCTCAAGTGATCAAACAATCATTGGAGATGTTAATAGATGTGCTTTATCCATATAAAGCCTTTTTGAAACTTTTTCTGTGTATGTAGATTGATGAACAAATAGTCCTTTAGAAAAATTTTCAATCTGCAAACCAAGATAAAATTTGGTTTTCCCCAAATCTTTCATTTCAAATTTAGTTTTTAAATATTCAACAGTTCTATCAAGCTCTTCAGGAGTTCCTATAAGATTAAATCATCTACATAAACTACTACTATTACAAATCCAATATCAATTTTTAATATTCAACAGTTCTATCAAGCTTTTTAGGAGTTCCTATAAGATTTAAATCATCCACATCTTATATCATCCTCATAAACTGCTACTATTACAAATCCAAGATCAGTTTTCTTTATAAAAACACATAGACAAATATCATTATTTTGATATCATAAATATTACAAATCCAAGATCAGTTTTCTTTATAAAAACACATAGCCAAATATCATCATTGTAAAAGTTAGTAAATCTCAAGTCTTTGTAAAACATCGGGTTCTCAACCAAATCTCAATTGTAAAAGTGAGTATTCATGATAAGCAGTTGACCTTAAATGAATTAATGATGTAGCATGTAATATTACAAGACCTCAAACAGAAGTTGGTAATTTCGTTTTCATAAGTAATAGCCTAGCAATCAATTGTAACCGTTTCATAAATGACTCTGCAAGGCAATTCTGAGTATGGACACGAGGAACTGAGTGTTCTACAACAATGAAATAGAAGTGCAATACTCCTCTAATGCTTGGCATCTAAATTTGGCAACATTATAAAAAAGAATTATCTTGACAGAATAATCGGGAAATTGAGCTCGCTACTTTATTATTTGAACGAACAATATAGCAAAAGCCATATTTCTAGCTGAAAGCAGACATACATGGGACCATCTTGTTGAAGCGTCAATTAAAACCATAAAGTATCTAAATGGACCACATAGTGGGTATATAGGCCCCATGGCCGATCCTGGGCCTAGGCGAGCGAGGCCGCCTCCTCAGGCCCAGTAATTATAGGGGACCAAAAAATTTATTTATACTAGGCTCAATCCACTATGATTCCCTTTTTTTTTTTTTTTTTTTTTTATGTTTTCAGGGCCTAAATTTGGAAAATAAAGGTCCCAAATTCTAAAAATCTAAGGCCCCATTTGGCCCAAAATTTTTTTTTAAAATATTAATACAAAAAATTTCTTTTGACTTTGGGATAAAAAGAGGGTAAAAAAAAAAAAATCTGAAACAAGAAAAGACGAAATCAGCAAAACAAAACGGGTGTATCGACCCCAAATTACCCAAAATCTAAATTTCAAAAAATCCCCAATTCCCAAATCCCCAATTAGAAATGGAAGAACCCTAGGTGCTAATAAATCCCTTTGCCTTTCAATTCGCCGTTCACTGTTGCAGTCACCGTGAGCCGTCTGGCGTCCGGCTGCTGCTTTTGTTTCTGTGCTGCCGCTGTTCTGCTACTGCTGTCGCTGGGTGCTTGCTGTTGCTAGCTTGCTGCCGCCGGTGCTTCTGTTGTTCTACAGTTCTGCTTCTAACAGGCAGTTTTGAGGTTTTTTTTTAAGCTTTTCTTTTCTTTTCTTAATCAAAAGCATAATTCTGAATGGAAGAAATTGGAATTAGTTTTTCATTTTTTTCCACAGATAATGGTGTTGTTGTTCATCTGATGAACATTATATAGAATTTGTAATTTATTACTATTTTTAATTTGTTATTAATTTTTTATGGTACTAGCATATCACAATTGAGAAACAATTGTAGCTCCAAATAGGAAATAATCAACTCAAAACCATAGAACTCGGTTGAAACTAAAGAGCCTAGTTGAGGGATTCCATTAATATATTGAAAAAACTTACAGATCCAGAAGAAATACGGGGATGAGAGGAGAATTGAAGATCAGAAGAATTATGGAGATGAGAGGAGAATTACATATTGATAAAGGGGATGAGAGGCATACGGTTATAGAAAGAGAATAAAGGATTTCCAGATATAATTCATAATTCATAATCCCCTAAAAATTAACAAATTTGTTTATTTATAGCTAAGGAAATGAAATCTGGTCCATGTGACATAGCATGATGAATTTTATATAGCATTTCTATTTTATTATTTTTACATTATTACTTGAGCTTTATGGCAGGGACTAATAACATTTATTTATTATTTGGGCCATTTCTACGACGACCTTAAATGTTAGGGTCTTTTGTGTAAATAAGCTAGACATTTTTTATTTCAGTTTTCTCTAAACTCAAGTTGCTCAAGATATAGCTCCACTCAACTATGTCACAAGAAAGATTAAATGGTTTGGCCTTACTGTCCATTGAAAAAGAAATGGTCGAAAAATTAGATTGTGAACACTTGATTAGTATTTTTGCCTCTAAAACTGCAAAACGTGTGGTCTTTAGGTAAATTTTGATACGTTGTATATATTTTGGTAATTTTTGGTACATTGTATATATTATGTTTCTAATGACATATATTGTCTTACCAAAACTTGTTAAAAAATTTAAGAAATATAGTCCTAAAAAAAAATTTTTCGGGGGCAACCCCCGAGGAGGGGGCTCTACCCCCTTCCAACCCCCAGTTGAAACTCATTATAAGGGTCTATTTTTTGGAGTTTGTGTAGGGCCTTAGTAATAATAGGACCGGCACTGGGCCAGAGAGTAAGCAACTGAGAGATTGTCTTGCTTTGAGAGACTTCATGGGCACTGGTGTCTTTCTCTATTCTGAAACGCTTGTTTAAACTATGAAATGTTCAATTTGTTCTGAAGTACGTTTATTATTTCAAAATGGTTGAATTTCTACATTAGTGTTAGCTTTATAAATTTGTTTTAAAGCTACACAATAAGTAAAAGTAGATTTTCTTCGGTATCCTCAAGATGTAACGTGATATTTTTATGCGTGAACCCTTGTATCTCATTTTATGTCAAATAAAATAAGGTTTACCTAATTATCCTCTTGAGGATTAAAAACCTGATTGTTACCACAAACTAGAAAAAGAGACAAACTAGATTGACGAGATCGGAAGAGTTTTTTCTAGTTCTAAAATTATCTAGTATTTTTAGTTCTTATAGAATTAATTAACCTTCTAAAAATATAAAAATAAATTGTGCACTATTTGTCCATGGCGCATGCAATAGATATGTAAATTTTTGGAAGGGGCACTTTCAATAAAATTTTAATTAAAGCACATACTGGTAATAGGTAAAATATTACGCCGTTAACTTTTTTCCCAATATTTTAAAATATTTGGTACACGTGTTCTCTAATGTACCTGGTAAGAGTAGGTCAAAGATCATCTACTAGAAGTGAATGAGATATTGATATCTAAATTCAAGTACAAGAAATTTTTTTGCACCCATATCGCCATTATGAGACTCAATATATCAATGTGACTGCATGTATGCTTACCACGTGGATACACGCACATGGTGTATGAGACATATGGATGTTATAACGGCATCCATATATCAGTGCTAGAAAAGTTTTGTTTAGATACATTGGAATTTTGGATCATATGAGTGGTTCTACATATTACCTGTTTGGAGAAACTTAGTAAAACTGTAACCATGTTAGTTTAGACTGGTGAAAGACGTAAGAAACTGTACCGTAGAGAGCGGATAATAAATTCAATAATGAGGCACGCTCGAATCTTACAATGGCGAAAGAGACCACACTTCTAGAACGATAAATGAGTTTTTTAAAAAAAAAAATTGCAAACAAACATGTGCACATGTCGTGCTTTTAGATGTATCTAACGTGTAAATATTTTTCTATATACAAATGTTTGATGTGTAGTATGATATTGCCATGATAGTGTTTTATTCAACATCCTTGAAAAGTGTCACTTACATATATATATATATATATATATATATCGAGAGCGTTCGAGAAACCAATAATTTTGACAAATACCCTTGACAAATGATCCTAATCATTCATTCCAATTAATCTAAGTAAAGGTGCATATTTATTCTTCTAATCCTATACTCACAACTGCACGTGTACCCAAACAGCTTTAATTTCCCAAATTTCAGTTGCACAAACTGTCTCCACCTACCACTGTCACCTCTTACCCTTATACCAAAAGCTACGCTACATACACCCATAGATTATAGTTTTCTAAAAGGTGAAAAGTCGGAAGAAATCAGTCCCTAAACCGATTAGAGGAAACGAGTTTCACAGACACAATTCCAAATTAGATGGGGATGCAACGACGTGCATGAATACCATTAAGTTTTTGGACTTTGAGATGAAAATCCCAAAGGTTTTAAATTTCTGAGAAACAAATTATCTTTCTTCCAACATTCTAGATGCTAATTTATTCCAATTTTTTTGAATCAGTAATCTTCAAGAGAGATGACCGGAGCCTATATGGAAGAGACGACGGTGGTTGGTGGAGACGACAGTGGTGGATGGAGACAACTTTGGTGGGTGGAAGTGTAGTTTGTGCGGCTGAAATGATCCTTGAAAAATACCAATAATATGGGTAAGAGACGACTTTGGTGGGTGGAAGTGTATAAGGGTAAGAGACGACGGTCGTCGGTGGAGACGGTTTGTATGACTGAAATTTGGGAAATGAAAGCTGTTTGGGTACACTTGCAGTTGTGAGTATAGGATTAGAAGAATAAATATGCGCCGTTAGATTAATTGGAATGAAAGATTAGGATCATTTATCAATGGTATTTGTCGAAATTA
>CAVNYN010283398.1:0-52995 GCA_963692815.1 Nyctanthes arbor-tristis | reverse complement strand
GGCTCAAAATTTATCAATCAAATTCTTAACAAATACTTTCATTACATCTTTCGGATAATTCTCAATAAATGAGACTTATAATGTTCGTAAAATAAACATCAATTTGTTTTTCCATTAGCCCAAAATCGTACGTTGGTAAGTTGATCAAAATGGAAAAATTTTCCAACCATTATATTCAATGACAAAATCTGGTGCACATGTTGGTGGTTTTATAACATAGTCCAAAAGTTAAAATTTCAAGAATCAAATACGGAATTAGCACAAAATTCAAAAATCAAATTTGACCAAGAAAATATTAAAAACCGGGCTAAGTTTGGATATGGAATGGCCAAAAATTTCAAGAGCCAATAGCAAAGTTAAAGCACAATTTCAAAATCAAGTCCAAGCAAGAAGAATATTGAAATTCAGGTTAAATTTGGGTGCAAAAGACCAAAAGAAAAATTTTCAATAGCAATTATAGTGTTTGTGGCCTAAAAGAACTTTTAATAAGTCTTTCGGGCTAATATAGAAGAGACCATGAAATTTGGAGACCCAATTGCAATTTTTCTAGAAAAATCTATAACTTTGGACTGATATGAACAAAATCAAGAAGTTCAGGGACTTGCCAGCAATTTTTTAAAAAATATCCGGCCTGACCGCCTTAGCCGCGGCCAGCCGAAAACTTCTGCTTGCCGCGGGTGCACGCGGCCTGTGCAGCCGCACTGTTCATCACTGTGCGGCCGCACAGTGAAATTTTTTTTTTTTTTTTTGTAAACCTTTGCAAATCTTTTGGTTACAAAATAACATCAAATACAAAAAAAAACCATATAATGTCCTTTAAGATAAATTTTAATATTTGAAACCAAAACGAAACTTATCATTTTTCCTTTTTTCATTATTCTTACCAATATTATTGTCAAACAAAATTGTTATCAAAACTTAATACATTTAATTTCATATGTCATTTATTATGTTGCATTATTCATTTCTTCAACTTTTCTTGAGTTAGCAAGATCAAACATTTCTAATGAAGAAAATTGAATAATGTAAACCAATAAGTCATATATTTCGTTTGACTTCAATTTCCCCATAATTCTATCATGTACAAAGGATTCATAAGTTGGTCAGTATTAACTTACTAGCAAGCCGGTTGGTCGATGTCTCGCGCAGAGTAGTTTATGCATGTAGTGCCCCTAGAACGTTGCTCTGATACCATTTTGTCCCGTCCTCGTTATTTGAATAAAAGCTTCTGCAACAGAATTTGTAAATTTCCCTAAGATAATCGGAAATATTGAAAAGTTAACGGGGGCGTGACAATATGTACATACCCGTATGCCACAACCAACATTGGCTTGCTATTGAGGTATCTTTTGCAGAGTCAAAGGTGTTTGTGTTCGACCCAGACAAGTCATGTCTTATGGTTCAGCAGCTGTACAATGCCATACAGGGTATCTCTAAGGTTATTCCTAGAGTCATGGGAGCATCAGGCATACCAATTGGCAAAGAAGTTTTACCCATCGTACGGGCGCAAGATATAGAGAAGCAATCTACCTCATGAGTACACTTTTTACTTCTTTATATGTGCAATGCATCGAATAAAATGTCTGTAATATTTATTTCATCTTGTGCCTGATTTTGCAGTGGGGATTGTTGTGTATTTACCATTAACTATATAGAATTTCTTGCTGTGGGCCTCGACTTTAAGCTTGTTCGAAACCAATACATCATAATATGGAGGATAAAGTTGGCTACCCAATTATTTTTTTACTAGACTATAACCTTTAGATTTGGTAACAATTTCTCATGTTTGGAAATATGTACTTTATATACATATATATATATATATATTTTGCAAACATGTACTTCATATTTTGATTGTACAACGAGAAGTCACTTGTAATATAAATATTGCTCGTTATTGCATTGATATATGTAAATAATCTATGGTGGTTAGCATATGAGAAAGTGTTTAGTATGAAATGTGTATTTGTGTTTGTGATAGGAACCATCTGTTTACCCGACCTGTGTTTTGCCTTGACCTCACCAAGTGTAAGTAGTGATGAAAACAGACATCTCTGTTTGTGTCCGAATAAACAGAGCGTTCTGTTTACCTCAGAAAAAGATGCCTTTGTTTGAGAAATAAGATGCCTCTGTTTGTGAAAAAAGATACCTCTATTTACCTAAAAAGTGGTCTCTGTATAAAATGTGAACTTGTACAAAAAGAGATGCCTGTGCCTACATAGAAATATATCTTTGTTCATAGAATCATATACATCTGTGTAGGAAAAGAGATGCCTCTGTCAAAATACAGAAAAGTGTCTCTGTTTATAGAAAAAAATGGCTCTATGTTTGGAAAAAGATCTGTCTATTATGGAAAAAAGGACCTATATTTAACAAAAAATGGGCTCTGTTTGCGTGAACTTGTACAAAAAGATTCATCTGTTGTAAAAAGGATATTGGGTGTCTGTAGAATTATTTTTTCTCTGTCAAAGAATGAGATGCCTCTGTTTACATAAAAAAATTACTCTATCTACCAATAAAAGACACCTTTGCTTACCTAAAGAGAGGTCTCTATTTGTATGATTGTATAAAAAACGAGATGCCTCTGTCCACATAAAAATATGTCTCTCTTTATGGAATTATATACCTTTGTTTAAGAAAAGAGAGGCCTCTGTCTACACAAAAATGTCTCTGTTTATGGAATTATATACCTCTATTTTGGAAAATAGGTACCTCTGTTTATGTAAAAATATTACCCTGTTTACCAAAAAAAGATATCTCTACTACCCAAAGAAAGGTCTCTGTTTGCGTGAACTTATACAAAAAGAGATGTCTCTGTTTGTATAAAAATATGTCTCTGTTTATGGAATCATATACCCATGTTAAAGAAAAGAAAGGCCTCTGTCTACATAAAAATATGTCTCTGTTCATGGAAAGATATACTTCTGTTTAAGAAAAGAAATACCTCTATCTACATAAGAATATGTCTCTGTTTATAGAATCATATACCCTTGTTTAAGAAAAAAGAGGCCTCTGTCTATATAAAAATATGTTTCTGTTCATAGAATCATATACATCTGTTTAGGAAAAGAGATATCTCTGTCTACATAAAAATGTGTCTCTATTTACAAAAAATATACCTCTGTTTATGGAAAAGAGGTCTCTGTTTGCGTGAGCTAGTACGAAAAGATACGTTTGTTGTAATAATGCAAAGGATGTTTACTGATTCCTAATAAGATCGATGCATAATCTAGAGGATAACAATACCAGCTGCTTTGTGGCATACTTAATAAGCATCTTAGATACATATCTTTCAAGATGACTGGTTTTTGCTGGCATTGGGTTATGTTATTACGCTCTATAGTGACGATGGTCATGATCTGGACAAGGTTCTATTACGCTCATCGTTCAATCTTGTAATTTTCGTGCCATCAGTGTAATATACTATCGATTGCATATAGTTAGCACTTCAGATCGAGCTTGATGATTATTTGGCTTTGACTAACACTGCAGCTTGATGGACTGATCAATTGCAAGGGGCGTGTAAGTTGCAAGCACGCGACACATAAAGCTAACTGTAAGGGATGCTGATAGACTGATCAATATTAATACGATCACATATGATTGTAGAGTGGTAGGCAATAGTAAGAGCCAAATCTAAATCAAGGTTGATCCAAAGTGCAAAGTGTGTGCGATTGATTGTATATTACACTGATGGCACAGAAATTGCAAGGTTGAACAACGAGCGTAATAAAACCTTGTCCAGATCATGGCCATCGTCACTACAGAGCATAACAGATACCCAAATGCCAACAGAAACCAGTCTATTTTGAAATATGCATATCTAATATACTTATTAGGTATAGCACGAAGCAACTAGTATTTCTATCCTCTATATTATGCATCGATCTTATGCGGAATCAGTAAACTTCCTATGTATTCTTGCAAGACACATATCCTTTTGTACCAGTTCACGCAAACAGAGACCTCTTTTAAGTAAATAGAGGTATATTTTTCATAAGTAGAGACACATTTTTATGTAGATATAGTCATCTCTTTTCCTAAACAGAGGTATATGCTTCCATGAACAGAGACATATTTTTATGCAGACAGAGGCCTCTCTTTTTTTAAATAGAGGTATATGATTCCATAAAATGAGAAATATTTTTTTTTTTTGTAGATAGAGACATCTCCTGTTGAATAAGTTTACGCAAACAGAGGCCTATCTTTAGGTAAAGAGAGGTATCTTTTTTGGTAAACATATTTACGCAAACAGAGGCATCTCTTTTCCTAAACAAAGGTATATGATTCTATGAATAGAGACATAATTTTATATATACAGAGGCCTCTATTTTCTTAAATAGAGGTATATGATTCCATAAACAGAGACATATTTCTATGTAGGTAGAGAAATCTCTTTTAGTATAAGTTCACGCAAACATAGACCTCTGATTATGTAAACGAAGGACACTTGTTACATAAACAGAGTAATCTTTTTCTATAAATAGAGGCAACTCATTACTTAAATAGAAGTATATGATTCGATAAACACCGATGCCTTTTTTTGGTAGACGTATATTTTTCTACAAGTTCACACAAATAGAGACCCCAGTAATGGTAGAAAAATGTGTTTTCTCGTAAATAGACAAATCTTTTACAGTAAATAGAGGTATCTTTCTCCGTAAACAGAGACACATTTTATGTAGACAGAGGCATTTCTTTTCCTAAATAGAGATATATGATTCCATAAACAGAGACATATATTTATGCAGACAGAGGCATCTATTTTCTTAAACAGAGGTATATGATTCCATAAATAGAGACTTGTTTTAATGTAGATAGAGGCATTTCTTTCTGTATAAGTTCACTCAATCAAAGACTTCTCTTTAAGTAAACAGAGATATATTTTTTCATACATAGAGAAATCTTTCTATGTAAATAGAAGCAGCTCATTTCTTAAACAGAGATTGTTTATGGATTTTGTCTAATTCCAAACATAGTTTCTGACAGACATGTCTTGTTTCCACTAGGCCAGCTAGCTGCCCGTTCGGTTATCAGAAAGTGGGAACTATGAAGTACATTTCATTTTGTTGTGTCCAACTGCTCCACATCTACTGCACTTTTGCCTTCTGTGAAACTCTCCAATTGATGGTATTCTTATTTCTCTCCTGCGCCACGCCTTGGTGTATATAATGATGGTAGTACAATGATAGACTTCACACTTTCAGAGACCTCCCACCCAGTTTCATTGGGCATCAATCCAACAGATTCGTCACACGCTGCCAGCCAATAGTCAGCTTTATAATACGGTGAGCTCAATAAGTACAGTGAATATCCTACCTCCTTCGCTGCCGCTATTGCATGCGTACAAGAAAACTGATCTAATTGAAACCGCCTACAAGTACAAGTATTCTCACCTAAACTAACAGTGTACCTCATTGCTCCATTGCTCACTCATACCAAATGTGATCCACTGCACTCGCAAAAAATTTCTTGGACTTGTTATAATTTTACTGGTACTTTTTCTTTATCTTTGGCGTCAATGTGCTTGTGCATTGCAGGGAAACCCCACGCCTTTCACGAAACCACCTCTGCAATGTCTTCCTTATACTTTCAAGTAATGACAATATCAGAAAATCTCGGTCTTTTTTAAGCAATGTATTCAACGACTCTGCATTGTTAGTTGTCATGATGTTATAACAGTTTCCTTCAACGTGTAACCTTACCCAAAGTTCAGGGGTCGAATCTCTCAAGTACATCCCAATTGCTGGATCCAAGGTATTAATCTCATGTAGGTACTTATCAAACTCTTTAGTAGTTTATGCCTCCGCTGCTTTTACAAATAATGGCACAACTTGCTTCAACTTCTTTGGATCTGAAGTATTAGTCTGTAGGTTTCCCCGTATGTGATAGATGCAATGACAATGATATGTATTTTTATACATAGCTTCAATACTAGCCTTTAGACTTGAGTGACAATCATACATCATGACAAGCTCTGAAGTATCTCCTATTATTTGTTTTAGCTACTAGAAAAACCAAGTCCACGATATATTGTTCTCCTCATCAACTAGTTCCTAAGCAAGCGGGTAAATCTAGAGGTCTGCATCTTGACACGTAGCAACAATCATTGTGCCTCCATATATTGCTTTCAAAGAAGTTCCATCTTTACATATTATTGGTCGCATCCTTTGATAACCTCAAATGCAAGGTCCGAGTGCCATAAACATGTACAAGAAACGGCTCTCACCATCAACCTAAATGGAAAATATTGATCTCCTGGATTTGTTCTCATCAAGTTATGTCCATATGCAGCCAAGTTTGTGTAGCTATCCTCCGACGAACCTCTAAGACCTTCCAATGCACGATCTATTGCCTTCCTTCGAGTTTGATACCTCAATTTAACCCCAAACTCCTGCCAAATATCATTAATGACATCAGTAGGCCTGTACACTATTTTGGGATTCCAAAACTTTGGGGTAATGTGTGTTCCAACAACCCAAGATTTTGCATGTTTATGGCCATTGTCATGAATGCCTGTAGAATATATATCCTTGTGTGTGTATTTGCTAACTTTGAAATAGTCACATGATCCGACCTTTGTAGCCCGCAGATGCCACTTGCAATTTTCATCTATGCAAATTATGGTGTACACACTCTTGTTTGATTTATTCACTTTGAATTCAAAATTATGCCTTGTTGCAAGAATATGTATTGCCGTCTTTAGATCTTTTTTCATGTTAAATACTTGGTCAACTTTTAAGTCTCTCTCTTCAAGAATAGTATGTGAAGTATGAGATGAGGAAGCCAACTGCTCATCACTAGCGCACATAGTATGTCTCTCGATCATCTTGCATCTCTTGTCCATCTGTTGGGCACACAACTGTTTTGAGCTTATTTACATTCTCTAGATGAATATCAACATCATTACAACACTCTATCTCCACACCATCCCAATAACCATCTCAATTCAAAATTATGCCGCGTTGGAAGAATATATATTGCCGTCTTAAGATCTTTTTTCATGTTAAATACTTGGTCAACTTTCAAGTCTTTCTCTTTAAGAATAGTATGTGATGTATGAGATGAGGAAGCCAATTGTTCATCACTAGCGCACATAGATTGTCTCTCGATCATCTTGCATCTCTTCTCCATGTGTTGGGCACACAACTGTTTTGGGCTCATTTATATTCTCTAGATGAATATCAACATCATTACAATACTCTATCTCCACACCATCCCAATAACCATCTCTGGAATGTTTTACTTCATTTCTATCATTTGTTTCAATTCAGACCGAGAAAGACCACATTCATATGCATTTTCAACTGTATTAGTAGGTGTCATATGTTGTGTCTCAACTAGATAATAGTGTGTTTCAATGTGGACCTCAATGTGACCTTCAAGAACGAGCGTCACTCAAAGAGGAATATAGTTACCATATCTAATAATAGATAAAAACAACTGCACTTTATTGTCTGATTTGATCATAACTGGAAAAGAGAACGTCGGGTCACTCCCAAGGCAAAAAAACCACAACTTAATTTTTTGTAACAGCAAATTAACACTAAGTAGATGTTGCACTTTGCCAATTAATTCCGTAAATGAAGTTTATGTAGATATAGGAAGCCTATTCAGAATTCTTCTGTACCTTTCATCCCATTTACAACTCCATCTTCCTTTGTTATTATTTAACCATTCTCCGCAAGAAACCTTAATCCATGTTGTCGAATCCATATCTGAAATTAAATGACAATGCATGTCGTTAAATTTATATTTTAAACCTCATAAAATATCATTGCATATATTTATTTAGTTTAACCAAATGCAATTAATAGAGAGTTATTATTAGACAATTTGTCCATTCAACTGTGTTTCTATTTATCAAACTTTTGTTTACATGATATGTCTGTTTTAGTGCTCTTTGTTTACCAGACTTATGTTTACAAATTGACTCAAAGGAACATCATATTATCTGTCTAATTAACGAGAGATTTCTGCTATAGTGCTTTCTATTTAATCGATTTCTGTTTATAAATTGACTCAAAAGACCTCTGTTACTATCATACTATCTGTCTAATTAATAAGAGATATTTTTTTACAATAAAAAGTGGCCTCTATTAAAAACCTAACAGAAAATAGATATATTTGTTAACAAGAATGGCCACAGTTAAAAAAGTGATCTCTGTTGACAAAAGCCATATGTTAACATAATAGAAAAAATATATATATATATATTAATAAAAACGGTCTTTATTAAAAAAAAAGACTATGTCGATAAGAGGCATATGTTAAGAAAAGAGGTCTATTAAAAAATGGTCTTTGTTAACAAAAGTGGTCTCTGTTAACACAAGTGGTCCCTGTTGTCAAGAGGCATATGTTAACATAATTGAAAAAGGTTGTATCTATTAACAAAAGTGGTATGTATTGAAAAAAGTGGTTTCTGTTGATAAGAGGCATAACAAAAGTGGTCTCTATTAGCAAAAGCAGTCTTTATTAAAAAGCGGCCTCTGTTGACAAAAGCAGTCTCTGTTAACACAAGTGGTCTCTATTGACACAGGGCCATATGTTAACATAATAGGAAAAAGATATCTGTGTTAATAAAAGTGATCTCTACTAAAAAAGTGGTCTTTGTTAACAAGTGGTCTCTACCTGTTAAAAAAAGGGCCTACGTTGAAAAACTAATCTCTGTTAACAAAAGGCATGTCAATATAACATAAAAAGATATCTCTGTTAACAAAAAAGTGCCCTCCATTAAAAAGTGCTCTATGTTTACAAGAGGCATTTGTCAACAGATTGTTCTATTGACAACAAATATTATGCTAAATTACAGAGAGCAATCTATTGAAATGTTTAATAGAGATTATAACCTTAGAGAGTATACAGTAGATTATTGAACAATTTGATTACAAACAATCATTTCAGGAATTTTTCATGAAAGAAAGTGGATTTTTAATAGCAATGCTACAATATTTTGGAACAAAATTTGTATTTTACAGAAATTAACTCACCTGTGTAATGCTTATATCTTGTTGGGCTTCTTTCCTTTTTAAATATATCAAGATAAGAAGAACAAATATACAAGAAGCTGGAAGATACAAAAAATAGAGGGACACTGACAATGGGAATGAGGAAAATCAAAGAAGAATCAGCTGCAACAGTGGAACAAGAAACCAACGCAACGTCAGTAGGTCGTTCAAAACAGATCAAATTCCTTTTTCCAGATATAATAGGCGACAAAGACATCTATCTATATATTATAAAAGTAGAAGAGTGGCAGAGGGCTCCCTGCTGTTTTCCCGCCTAGATTTTCAACCATTGTCTTTCTTTTTTCCCCCTCTTTTCCCTTTGACATTGAGTTGTTGAGCATGCATAAATCATGAAACTTTGGATAGGTCAACATGAACTGAACAGTGGCCAGTGGACTATCCTGCCATTTAGCCTCCAAAATTATCTTGTAAGCTATTTCTTTTCCCCTTTTGTCACCATCATAATGGTTGGCCCTGACACGTTGCTTTTCACAGAAGCTTCAGGCATACTTTTCTAACAGCCAAGACATTTGATTCACGTGAATCCATTGGTGTTTAAATTTCTTGCTATTTCTATTCTTCAGTATCGTTCTTTACCAAGAAAATTTTAACTTTTGCTTGGAGCAATCATTTTAAATATTACATTTCCTAAGCAGTTTTTTTATATAACAAAGAAGAAAGTATGAAGGATCAATCAAATCAAGCTCATCAACCAATAGATCTTATCTTCAGCTGATAAATTTTTCTGGAAAATATTAACCTTTGCCAACTGCAATCATTCCATGTGATACACTTATGAGAACACTCTTTGTAACTCAAAGAAATAAAGAAATGTCTCTGGGATTGACAAGGTTACACTTAATAACTTACTATAATTACCTAGAAGCACAAACAACCTACGTCCAGATTATAACAATAATAATTAAACAAATTCTGCAACGTAAATGTTTTACGTACGAAATAAAATGCAATAAAAAATGCAAGTTACTTCAATTACACATGAATGAAGTAAAATTAAAACACGACCACACCCAAATATTTAAAGTAGCATATAAAACATATACTCCACTTTACCGAAAACATTTCATTTAAAGTGAATGTTTTAAATCATGTATGTAAAACAGACTACCAAGACATCGTCTTCACATGAATTCAAACATCAACATTTGTCATGCTTTCCTAATCTTTAGGTTTATTCTTTGCTTCGACATGCAATAATCATTCTACATATTATACTTGGCAAGTAATAATTTTCTATAACAAAAGAAGAAAGTATGAAAAGTCAATCAAATGAAGCACGTGAACCTATGAATCTTATCTTCAGTTGACAAAATTTTCTGGAAAATATTAACCTTTGCCAGCTGCCATTATTTCATGTGACACACTTAAAAAAAATCAATCTTTAAAAGTAAAAAAAAAAAAAAGTAAAGAAAATTGTCTTTAGGATTGATAATGTATACTCATTCAGCTGACAGATTTACAAACATAATTTTTCCTTTTACTGGCTGGAATCATTCGAATTATTACACTTATTAATAAGTTATTTCAGCAAAGAAAATAGTATGAAGGGGTCAGTGAAACCAAAACAGTAAACCGTAAATCTTTTCACCAGCTATCAAATTTTTCTAGAAATTTGAAAGCTGCCAGCTGCATTCATTCTACCTTCCCCACCCTTCTAATATAAACAAGTTATTATCCGTTGGCATTACCATCTTCCAAAAAACCAAATTCAACTGATTCAACTAAGTTTGTAATGTCCAAAAGCATGGCTCCTTTGGTTACATCACTAAAAGAAGTTGATAACAGGAGAAAGGTGTAGTGTTTCAAGGTCCTGGTCTGCCAAAAATGGGTTCTATCTGATCACAATGACTCTACAACGCCGCCTAGCCTAGAAATGGTGTTAATGGACTCAGAGGTATACACTTAAGGTTTCAATTGTTTTCTTTTATTGCTCCAAATTTGAATGTGACAAAGGTTCATTTACTTATTCCCCACATTCAGGGAACAAGAATTCATTGTGGTATCAAAAGGGACTTAATCTCTGCCTACCCAAAAAAGATTGAAGAAGGACAAACATACTACATGAGAGGGTTTGGGGTGACCCTAAACAAGATGAAATACAAAGAAGCTAACTATGACATGAAGTTACACTTTACCAAACAAACAAAACTAATAGAGTTTGAAGACAACAAATTCCCTACCAGAGTTTTCAAATTCAAATCATTTTCTGATATCTTTGCTGATCAAATATGTGATGAGACAGTCTTATTTGGTCAACACAAATTTCGACTTTAGCTTAATGGTTATTATTGAAAAACCATCCTAACATTCATCTACTGCAGATACAATCGGTAAGTAATATCCAATGACAAAGGTCGCTTTACCCAAACTGGCAAAGGAGCAAGGTCTATCGACATAATACTCAAAGACCTCCAGTGAGGATTTTTTTGTTTGTGAAACTGAACGTTAAATTAAATTTATTGTTAAGACATGACAATATATACTAATTAACAGGGGTGCAAAACTGCCATGCATACTTTGAAAGAGCACGCTGAAGCAATAACAAAATTCATTGGCAGCAATCCTCCAAGTGAACCTATCATTGCAATCATTCAAATGGGTCGAGTAAAAAACTTCATGAGTAGGACAAAAAACAAATAATATCCTTATGATGGCCCATGTTAAGGGTGTTTCCTACACTAACAATTTGTCTTTATTGTTTTTAGGCAAGATTAGGGTCTCAAATGCATTCTACTGTACTAGAGTTTTCGTTAATGAACCTGTTCCAGAGATTATCGAGTTTCAAAACATGTAAGATAAACTAAGTTATTTTTCAGCATACTATAGCGACCTAACATTTTTTCTATCTTTAACCAAATAGGCTGCCACGGGGGAAGGGGTGCGTCACATTGTGTAACAAAAATATCATCACAGACTGCCTACTCTATTGGAGACGAACAAGAAAAAAATAATAATAACCACCTAACAACGAGGAGTTATACTTACCTTGGGTTATTGTGGTTGTTTTGTTTCAGGAGGGGGAGTCAACCCAGTGCCACATTCGCCACCTGGTAACCGCTCCTTCAGCTTATTTTCAGCTTTTTTGAAAGTGTAGTGCAACGAAAAAATGAAAATGATTTAGATCACTTCTTAAACCTAAGTGAATGTAAATATAATAAATAAATATTATGGTAAAAATATCACTTAGATACAACATGTCATAAGCATTCACCATGAGTCAAATTGATTTAGATAACTGGGCATTAGAAAATGAAACACATTCATTTTCTTCATTCACTAAGATGCAAATGCAAATGAAACTGAACAATAGGATTGTGAAGAAATACACACATGCACAAATTTAATATTTAAAACAAGTTGTACCACTCAGCATGATAGGGCAGAAATTAACGTGTCAGCACTTTATGATACTATATTCTTATATTTTTTCTCTTCACTTCTTTATTTCATTATAAAATACTACTTTTTTGGTTCAGTGAAGTGACATAGTTCATTACAACATACTACCTTTTTACTTCATTGAAGTTATCTAGAAAAAAAAAAAAAAAAACTGATTTTAATTCTAAAACACTATGCACGAGAACATCTATGATTTTACTTCAGCGCACACTATTATTTTACTTCATAGTGTATGCTGATGCCTCTTCGTAGTATAGATCTTTTTGATCATCTATTGTTTGAACATTTACCACATGATCTGGGTTATGAACATATTTCCTCAAAAATGAAGCGTGGAAAACATTGTGTATTGTCAAGAGTTTTGGTAGTAGTGTCAACCGATATGTCACATTTCCAGTTCTTTCAAGTATCTCTAACAGTCCGATATATCTGGGTCTCAATTTTCCTTTCTTACCAAATCGTAGCACACTCTTTATTGGAGCCACTTTGAGAAATATCTTTTCTCTAACTTGGAATTCTAAATCCTTTCTTATCTTATTGGCATAATTCTTTTGTCTATCTTATGCAACTTTAATTCTTGCTTTAATCTTTTCAACATAGGCTACAGTTTTCTTGATCAAAACTGGCCTCAACAATTTTCTTTCATCGACTTCATCCCAATACAAATTCGAATGACACTTACAACCATATAAAGCTTTATAGGGAACCATACGCCCCTGCCAATGGTTGCCTGCTAGCTATTGTTATAAGCAAATTCAACCAACAACTACCTAAGTTCAAGACAGATGCTCTTAGCATATCTTCTGTGGCCCGATTTGTTCGTTTAGTATGTCCATTTGTCTGAGGATGATATATAGTACCAAAATTAAATAGAAATGCAATATTGTCAAGATATAATCTATATAAGTTTGCCAAATTAAATGAATATATGATACCTGCATTTTTGCATCGATAGTTGCATTGAAATTATATCTAGTCTAGCGGTTTTATTCATTATTGAAACTGAAATGGTCATTTAAATATTTTTTAACGTGACTACATAAAAATAAAACACATTAGCTTTTGTTTGTACACAATTCTTGCATGGTAAGATCTTTAAATCGTTGTAGTAGAAAGGAAGTATGTGATAATGTGATACATGTAAGAGAATCGTTAACGTACTGGACAAAATCGTCTATAATGTGGTGTAGTGTGAGGTACTTACAATGAATTAAATTGTACTTCCATATCACTTATGCTTATGAAGGGCATGTCGCTGTGTCCATACCCAGTGGCAGAGCCAAGCGCAAAATTTAGTGAGGGGCCAGTAGTAAATCTTTAACTAGTAGAGTGCGGCTTATTTTATTTTACTTTTTCCTTCACAAAACAAAATATTATAAGAGTAAAAGACTAATGCTACTTTCTTACATGCAATGTACCATTATTGATCTTGTTGGATATATTTATCTTTATGTACGCATATAACTTCATATAATGGCCTTACACAATAAACTTTGGTAATAGCATTGATGACTATGTAACGTTTTTATAGTTTGAATTTCAACACAAAACTAAATTTTAATTTATCTATTTAACTATTTAAACCCAAATTTTGTCTTAAATTATCATTACAAAACCAATTAAAATAAAAAATTTAGAATAACTGAAATTAAAAAAACAAAAGTAAACTTCAATGGGGCCAGTGACCCAACAAGCCCTTAAGTGGCTCCGCCATGTCCATGTCCATCTCCATCGTGGAGTGAGAATGACTTGCATACGTTTTCTTTTCTTCCTTTTTTTTTGGTGGGGGGGGGGGCATAAAAGGTCGGAATGTCAACTGGGTGGGTTTGGAGCATGTTAGCCATACTCTAGACCTGCCTCCAAGTCTTGAAGTCATCCCAGAACCCTCTCAAATCCACGAATTCACGGGGCGCGTCAAGACGGGTATGCTTATAGGGCAGGGTGGGGTGCAACCTTGACCCATGAAAAGACCTATGAATTTTTCCCTTTTTAGTCAATGTTACATACAACGCATTATCAATGATGAGTAAAAATGAAACAAGATGTTTATTTAGAACTTTAAAGTTCCCAACATAAACTAACATTATAAGCCAATTCTTTCAATTCGATAGAAAAATCCCTTCAAAAAAATAATATAATAAAAAAGAAATAAATTGATAAACTACGGACTTGTCCCCCTTCAATCTTCATTATCCGTTTTGATTAGTTGTGAACTACTCAGAAAGATTTAATACCAAGCGAAATAGTCACACTTAGTCGTATTAAATGTAAAATAGATTTTAATATTGTAAAAATGAAGTTAATAAAATTGCCTCATCCTCAACTTCCTCTTGAGTGATAGTTGAACAACACCCGGTGTGTGAAGATGATGAAGGAGCGTTTTCTAACAATGCCCTATATATACTAGGGTTAGTAATTTAATATACAAGTTTTAGAATTTTATATTAATAATTTGCTTCATGTAATATATATATATATATATATTTCAAATAAAATGATATTTATTAAATAAGATGATTAGTCGGAGTGGAGAATTAAAACTTCATTTTTTTAGACACTCGAGTTCGAACTTAGAATACCTCAATTTCTACATATTTTAAGAATTAAATTTATTAAAATTAAAAAGAAGAAAATTCTTGGTGGGCCATGGGTCCATGGGGCGGGTCTAACCTGACACAAACCGGCTCCGGACCTACAGTAGGACAGACAATATTGCCATATCTATCTCTGTTCCCCGATTAGGCGCAGCGGGTTAACCTTATTAGGGGCAGGTCCTCACAGGTTTATGAGTCAATGTGTCAAACTGCCATCTCTAAATGAAAGGGAGGGGCAATCAAATGGGATTGGAGGAAAGAACAAAAAAATGGCAAGATTATAATTTTACTCAAAATATAGCTATTTAAAATATTTTTACACAAGTTTTTGAAATGGATCATATTTGAACTTAAATTTTAAAATTTTTCCATTTTAGATAATTCCCCTTGAATATTTTAATACGGGTTTGAATTTTTTGGTAGAGAATGCTTTTAAAATAAAAGATTTAGAAAAATTTAAGCATACATATGAATAACTTATGGGCAAAATTATTGTTGGGATAGCTCAATTGAGAGAGCATTAGACTAAATATTTGAAGGTCGTGTGTTCAATCCACGCTCACTGCATCATATTTTGGTTTTTAACCGTAGAGGAAATTGCACAAAATGACAACTTCTAAAAATACTTTTTTAAATTTGAATAAATTAGACATAGAGGAAACTGCAAAAAATGACAACTTTCAAAACTGCTTTTCTCAATTAGATTAAACATATTTATATGGGTAGAGTTATATCTAGAATACCTTTTTTACTAACTACACTACAATTTTGAAATTTTTTTTTAACTTACTAAAAAGGCCAATGATTTGAATGACTTAAATAACCTTGGTATAAAACTATTTCTTAGATCTATACTTATTATCTATCTATATATATATATATTTAATGACAGTTGTCAGACACAATTGCAATTTTATCTGGCATAACTGCAAAACATTTGACATCATTTCACACGCTCTCTCAAATCTAAAATATTTGAATTCCTAATTTTCTCCACCTATCAATTTGTAATCAATATCTATCTATTAGAAGATGCGCATATATTCCAAGTTCTTATCTCAGCAGATTTGGAAGGAATTCTAATCTATTAGAGAATGTGCCTTCTTCTTTTTTACATTTTTAAGACTAATTGTTCTCAACAGAAATTTTATTTTACCTACATGTAAACATATTATTATGCTTGTGTGAATATATGGCGAACGTCTAAGCTACAAACACCCTAATTTCTTGCACTAAATTCCAGCTTTCAGCAACTGACATCGAAAATGAAATGGGAAATGAAGTGGCTATCCCAATTTCTTGAATTTTTAATATTTTACACATTCATAAGTCACCTAATCATTTTCAAAATTTATATTGTTCAATGGTTCCTTGATGTATAAAATTATTTTTTTCAATTATCGACATTAAAACCACTCAACGTTTCCTTTAAAAAATAAATAAATAAATACAACTACATTCAAAGATTTTGATTTTAATATATAAAATTAAATAAATACACAACTTTTAGTATAAAAATATATAAAAATGATATGACGTAGTTATAAGTCCACAACAAATTTATTTTATTTTATCATTATGAATGCCTGAGTTCAAAACTGACATTGAGATATAAATATTTTTAGAACTTATCTACATAAATATAATGGTGGAATGGGTCATCTTACTCAAGACCGTCATGGGGTATCATTATTTGCCTCATACCAACCCCCCAAAAACACAGTTAATCAGGGCAAGATAGACTATTACAAACAGTCATTGTTGTCCACCTTACCTTTTATAATATTAGGTAAAATTTTATGACGATTTGATTTGGTGACAATATTTTCATAATTTTAGGAGGGATAATTTTAGCTAGAACTACTAGTGTGTGGATAATATTTTTTTCAGATGTTATGAAATAGAAAGAGAGAAATGTTTGCTTTCAAGACAGGTAGCTGAAATACGATGAAGAAGGTTGCTTGTACATGTTTCAAGATGTACTGGGAACATATTTCGTACTTGGATTTAGATTATCAGCAAAGGTAGATACAATAGCCAGGTACATATACCAGGAAAAAACACATATAATGTGCTTAAAATTTTACTATTGACTATTGTTTTTGGTTAGCTAGAGAAAATATTTGCACAAAGTACCTTAAGTTTTTGTATTTAGTTACTATCTTTTGAAATGATGAGAATAGGCTTAGCCGTATTCAACCAAGACGACGGAAAATGATGAGAATAGACTTGCTCATATCCAATCAAGATGCTAATTACATTAACTAATCTTACTCATGTATTTCGAAATATACTGAACGAGTGGGCTAAAGGAGAGTTGATTGTTACTGTTGAGAAGTTGCCTCTCTTGGAGCCGAAGAAGCCTAAGAACGTTGCCTTCATGATTGCCTATTTTGGGGTTTGTATTATGAATAATGACCAATTTCTCGTGTGGTCAAACCTAAAATTGACCAAAATAATTGATTCTAAAATGTTTTCAAACATTAGAAAGTGGCAATATTCATCCCTTTGATCATATTACAGGTTTTATATGTCAAAGTGTTACATTGTGTAAAGGAGTCCCGAGATGATGATTTCCATGGTGGATTGAATTTTGTTATGAATTTTTTAGTAAATTTTCTTTTTTTTTCCCTTTTTTCTTCTTCTTCTTTTTTTTTTTTTTTTGGGCAACCCCTTGGTTGTTTTTTTTTTTTTTTTTACTACATATAGTTATCAATGAAGTGTATTTTAATTACTTTTTGTAATTGTACATAATAAGCAATTGTGTTTACTCATTTAACGCATTAGTTTGTTATTACATACTATTTGTCATCGTACAATCCACATTTCATTCATGTAGGTCATAGTTTTTATATATATTATCTTAAGTCATCAAACATCTAAAGCACTATTGCACTGTTTTTTATATTTGATCTTTTCACCGAATCTTTACCCGTGCATCGCACGAGTAAAAAAATCTAGTTATAATAATAACATAAATCAAGAGTAGCGGTACCTATGGCACTGCTATTTTCCCACATTTTCCTGTGGTGTATGTAACCACTGCACTCTTGGGGTTAATTTATTTGTCCCGCATTTTGTTAAGACAACTTTTAAAAATACATTTTTTTATATTATAGAGGGGATTGTAGGTGTGAGGAATTGAACCCTTGACCAAAAGTTTAAGAACATAACTAGGATGTCATCAGACCACAGGAGCTTTGGCTTAAAAATACATTTTTAAATTAGATTAAATTAGACATAGAGAAAATTGCAAAAAAGGACAACTTTTAAAAATATTTTTCTAAATTAGATTAGACATATCTCCCTTTTTACTAACCGCATCATAATTTTGAATTTTTTCTTACTTACTAAAAAGGCCAATGATTAAATGACTTAAATAACCTTTGTACAAACCTATTTCTTAAATCTATACATATTATTATAACCTAAATCAAGAGTAGCGGTACCTCCAGTACTGCAGTTTTCCCACATTTTTCCTGCGGTGCATTTAACTACTGCACTCTTACGGTTAATTTGCTTGTCCCGCATTTTGTTAAGACAACATATTATCTATTTATAGATAACTATTGTAGCACCCGTGCAATGCTAAAAAATATAATCAATAGGAAGTTGACGTAAATGGGTAACATTTGAATATCACCGGAAAATATAGAATCTTGAATTTACATCAATTGAATCAATAGAAGAAATATACTTTCTGATGGAGTTTAAAACTATTCAAACAACAATCCAAATTCATCCAATAATCCTTTTGTACATATGCTTCAATGGATAAGTTCTATCACCGTCAATTAATATTTTCACAGCTACAAATTTGTACAAATCTACAAAAAAATAAAATAAAACAAAGAATATTACACCATGAAAGCGTGGACGTGGGATGAAAATTCAATTATAATATATTAGCGAATCAGTTGCCTAGTAATAAAATCTCAAAATTATTAATGGTGGACTTTAATTACTAAAAGGTAGATTCAATACAATTGGTGATATAGAATACATTAATCAATGAGTTGTTCAATAATAAAATTTCTTCTAACAATAACAACATATTTTCGTTACACAAGAATTGATTTTACTGGGTTTCACTTAGGGCAAGAAGATGATTCCACAATTTTTGATTCTCCATTATTCTAGAAATGTGATATGTCTGGTTAGTCTTGACTTTGAAACAAACAAAATAGACCAAAGAAGCTTGAAATAGAAGATAATTGTCTCTATTTTTTCATTTACTTAAAACAAAATAAAATTTACTTAAAAATGCATAAAATATGTATAGGTAATTGTTTCTATTTTTGTATTTACTTAATACAACATAATATATATATGTATATATATATATAGGTAAATGTTTCTATTTTGGGAATCTTCTCTTCCACTCAGGCGGATTTGCAGCTGTGGTTTTCACAATTCAATCGCAATCCGAATTCTTCACATAATTGATTCTCTTTACTGCGTTATTTTTTGCATCTGATTTAGGCAAATTCCAATATACTCATAGTCGAATCAATTTTGCACAATCTTATCGACAACCATTTTTTTTTTTTTATATTGCAACAGACAAGAAATCATACATTTCTTACACTCTTATTGCCATATGAATTTCAATCCCTAAATCGGTTGCTTCGTGCTATCACCTCTATTCTAATTGCATTGATATGGGGATTTATAGGTATATATAAACGTTCTATTATGCATATTTGTCCATCTCCTTACACTTGATTACCCAAGGCATTCTTGCTTTTGGTAACTTCTACATTGATATTTGTTCTCCTTCTGCCGGCACATGAAACCTTCTGTCAATATGATGCCCATAACAATACTTAAAAATATCAATATATAAGAAACGTTTCCATTGGCACATTAATGTGTGATGTGCTTGCAAATGAATGGTCCTCGAGATGGAGTGTGATGAAAGGTTACTCGAGTTTTTCTTTGTTGAGAAGTTCGCAAGTGCTGACCACTTTACTTAATTGTCTCCTTTTTTATTTGTTTTGTTACTCTTTATATTTTTCCTTTTCTTAGACCCAGTATAATTTTCCATTATCTTTTCTTTTCTCTATTTTTTTCATTTACATATTCTTCCTTTCTTTGCTTAATGTTGTTTAAACATGATGCAATAAATGTGTTCCCAAATTCTATATATTCATTTTTACTCATTTTTCAATAATTATTGCTAGGCTATTGGTTGGATTGATTGTGCTTCATGGAATACATATTTTCACAAGACCAGTTAACGGGTAAGTTAGTAGTGCACCTATTTTTGTAATATATTTTTTCTATGTATTTGAACTCAAAATAATATTATCGGCTATTAGTAGGAAACTTTCATTGTATTGATTATCTATTTTTATGTCAATTGATTTTGCTGGTAGAATTGTTATGTTTCATGTGAATTGATTTGTTTGTCATATATTTTCATGACATTTTTTTTTATCTTGTTGTGTTATTGGTTCGTTTCTTCTTATGTCATTAGATGCAAATTATTAGGATGATCAATTGACAATGTACGTGTATTTTTTAGATAATTATGATTCTTCTCTAAATGTATCTTCCACCATACGTTATTTGTATTATATTTTTTTGTTTATTTATCCATATCTATTTCCTTGTGAATTGTCTATGACTGATGTGGTGAATATTCTTTCTATTCATTTTTTTGCTCTATTATGTGTAGTTTATATTCTGTCTGCGGATGATTGCTTGAAATGTATGGGCATATTGTACATAATAGAAACTGTTTTCAGTGCTACCAACAATATTTTTTTCAGATACAAATTTATGGTAGTTGATTTATAAAGAGAAATTATAAAGTGGTGAAATGAGCAGTGTAGATTTATTAAAAGTTTAAAATTTATTATTATAAATGAAAGTAGTCAAATCAGTAGTCAAATCAGTAGTACGTGAGATTATAATGTATTTTAATAAAGAGGATCAAACAGGGTAAGTCATATACTATTCATATAGTTGTTAATTATATTATTGGTTGTATATTGACTATAGTTTGCATTGATTCAAAATTGGTGTTACTTTTATTTCTCGGATAGTGTTATTCTGATTTTATTTTATGATCTTTTACATGTTTTATGATTGCCTTATTAAATACATAAGATCTTTATCACAAATGTTAGAACATCATTTTTTTTCAGTCTATTAATCTTATCATTGTTAATAGTCTTTTTAGCATTGTTGCGAGTGTGTTCCGTTGTGCTATCTTTTGAACATTTGTTTGCATTATACTTTTCATGTAGTTTTAATTTGTATTTTGTTGGAATAATTTAAATGTGATATGAGATGCTCTAAACAATTTTTTCTAAGTTCAGGATTTAAATTGTATATTGACATTCTGATCCTTTTCGAAAGTTTGTGTATGAATTCCTATACATGAACGTATTAATTTCTACGAATTGTAACGGTTCCAGGCATTGCTATTTTATGTGCATACGTTCTATTTTTTTCTATTTTTTAATTCTTAATCAGCATTAAAAAATTTCGTATAAGTAGAAATATCTACCAATTTTTTTTTTTTTTTTTTAACCATGAAACTACTATGCATGGTAGAGGTGTTAAACTAGTATATCTAAATTTAGGGTCTTCAACTTTGGTTTCCCGCCTAAATGATGATGACTCCTTGTGTCATTAATATTTTATTTTCCTTCTAAGCAAAATCATGTTTTACACCCTGTCTTTGTGCATATGGGATATTTTGTTTTACCACATTTGACCTACGGATTCGCACCCAAACCTTTCATTTTTCCCATTTCGCAATGAATCTTCTTCCTTTGATCATATAATTTTTCTGAAATTATTATTCCATTGATGATCTTTAGTCCTATCAAAATCGCTGAGTGATTGTTATGGAGTACAGTGGACTAGCTAGGTTTAGATATTTGATTTAGGTTATTTTTTCCCTTTTGCAGTTGTAAGTTTTATTTTTTTCCCTCATTTTATTCTGATCTAACATAATTTTTTTATGTGCTAGATGCTTCGTCTTATAGAGTGCTAGAGGGTTCGTGCTTTTGATAGGTTATTTGCTATCGGGTTTATCTTCTTGCCGTCTCCAGCTTTAGTAGGGACTACGAGAAGCACATTCTAACACCGTACCACGAGGAGTAAAACCGTTATTGCTATTTATCTATTTTTTATTTTTTTATTTTTACTTAATTTGAATCATTTGTGACAAAAATGCAAACTTACACTTTTATAACACATTGTAGCAACCACTAGATGTTATTTGTGATTTCTTGTGAAAAGAATATAGTGTACGACTTGGATTTCTTGGAGTCTAAAGCGCAAATTAGCAATTAGGCTGAGCTTAGATATGTAATCAATTATCAATGAATATCGCATAATAGTCTTTTTATGCAAGTTTGAATTTGTTTAACGTGTGTATATTGAAACATTAGGGCAAAAAGTTTTGAAAAATACATTGCATTCTGAAAGTATTTGTAAAAATGCCTTCTCAATTTCAAAAGCACCCTACCATATTCTAATTAATTACAATTTTTTATTAAATTAAATTTAATATTAATTATTTTTTTATTATTAATATTATTATAATCACAACAATATAATAAAATTAATTATTATTACTACGTAGGGGCTTTCCAACGAAGCTGCTGTCGTCACCGTCGTCACCAACCAGTAAAAAGCTAGTAATAAAAATAAAAAACACATCAAAAATTGGTATAAATCACCCAAAATCATTAAAAAAAAAAAGAAATAAGGAATGGTAATAGCAACATGAAAAAATTAAAAAGGAAAATTCATGTAAAATTTAAAAGAAAAATAATGGTAGCAATAAAAAAATTCATGTGAAATTAAAAAAGACAAAGAAAGGTAACAAACGCCACAAAGGAAAAAAATCCATTAACAACACGACAAATATTAGTAGTGACAATTGGAAAAAAAACATGGTAACAAATGAAAAAACAAGTAACACGGCAAATATTAGAAGTGACAATTGGAAAAAAACATTGTAAAAAAGGAAAACAAGTAACACGACAAATATTAGCAATGACAGTTGGAAAATTTTTTGGTATCATGTTATAGGAAATTTTCTTTTTAAAAAAAACTAAAACACAATGTTAACTAGAAAAGAAAATGTGGGTCACCTTAGTTACTGCAGTTACGTTCTGCATATGACTGCTATATTCACCTTATTTTACCATAAATCTTTTGAAGGTTAAAAGGGTTGATTTGGCTTCGATTTTCACAATGGAATCCTATTGTATATTGTTTTGCACAAAAATATGCTTCATTCCAATTAAAAAAAGAAAAAGAAAAAGAAAAGAAAATATGGAAAAAGTTTTCTTAAAAAAAAAATAGAAGATCGGCTATGGGTGTGGGTGTTGGCTAGAACACTTTCCAGCAGCACCTAGCAACATCTGCTTGCTGTTGCGAATAAAAGCAAGTCTGTTTGCAGCAGTACCGCCTCCCTTGATCTGATTTGAGCAGTCCGGCGACCAGTAGAGGGTTAGGGTTTTGATCATATGAATAAGGGAAGTGGTAAATAATTAAGGTTTAGGTGAATGTGATTATATACAATGTGTAATTTAAATAAATTAAAAAATATATAGAAATTTAATTATTATGGTAATATAATTTTTTATTTACATATAATAATAAAAAATAAAATAATAAAAGTGTTTTTGCAATTAAAAGGGGTAAATCTTCAATTAGTTTTACTTTTAAAGTTATAATTCCAAACACATTTAAAAATGGGTATATTGTCTAATTTTCTCTTTTAGGAAATTCCCATTGAATATTTTAACAAGGGTGTAGCTTTTTTTGGTAGAGAATGCTTTTAAAATAAAGATTTAGAAAAATTTGAGCACAGATATAAATAAATTATGGGCGAAAATTTAACGTCATTGTGGGGTTAGCTCAGCTGGGAGAGCGTCAGAATGAAGATCTGTAGGGCGCGTATTTGATCCACGCTCATTGCATAGTATCATACTTTTTTACCATAAAGGAAATTGCGAAAAATGACAACTCTTAAAAATACTTTTCTAAATTAGATTAGACAAACTTATAAGGATGGTTATATCTCCACAACTTTTTTACTAACTATACTACAATTTTGAATTTTTTCTTATCTATATTATACGAAAAGGAGCAGTAAATTGAATATTTTTCCCGCCTTTGACATGATTCTAGGAGTTATAATCTTTTTTGCTTTTTTTTTTTTTGCTTTTTTTCTTAATTTTCATCTGTTGTTTTAGTTTAACTATTGTAACTATCCACTAATTTTGTGGAAACTACTTGTATTTTTAATTTGTAACTACCCATCTCTCTATTTATTTATTTTATGTAACTATCACTAATTTAGTTGAAACTACCTATGTTTTTTATATGCGTATCTAATAAAACTTATTTTTCATTCACAATTATTTTACATATTAATTAATATCCTTTAATTTTTGCTGCCTTCTTGCCATTCACATTTATCCGCATCTATTTTTGCTTTTCTTATTCTTTTCGGCTCGTGTTGGTGATTTTTACATACTAAAGAGGCTTTGACCATTTTGTTGTATTTTTTATTTTCTTGAGATAGATCTGATTTAGAGATTGAAAAAGTTAAAATAATCCTTGAGTAATATATTTATGAGCTAATTAGTTGTACAATTAAAATAATAATATTTGTATTTGTATGCTTTAGACCAATATGTGCTCAGCTGCGTTTTAATAATAATTTACATTAATTAATAGTTTTAATAGTTTTTAAGTAGTTTTATCCAGTTTATTATTAACTTTTTTAGTAACTAATTAATATTTTTCGGTACTCATTAATTAGTTATTGAAAATGGATTTAGGTCGTTTAACATTTAGCATCACAAAGGTTGTTTTCTTAACATTGTACTTTATTAATATTTTGATAATTAAGTGGTTGCTTTGTTACTAATTAGTGATTTGATTTAAATCATAAATTTTTATTTACATATATTCTAATTTTTTAAATTAGAATGTTCATTATCAAAATATATTCCTATAGTTTAAAAGTTGTAATATGTGTTAGTAAATAAAGCGCTTTAGTTATTGGTTTGCGATTAGTTTGGTATATATCTTTTTTTTTTTAAATTTAAATACAATGGGAAAATAGAGAAGGGAGAAATTGGCGTGATCCGAATATGAGATCTTCTACTTAAAATGTGAGTATCTAATTATTATTGTACCATCCACTAATTTGAACCACTGGTATACACCATATTTGTTTAAATTAGATAAATCATGCACCAAAAAGGGGGGGGAAGGAAAAAGAAAAGAAAAATATTGTGTATTCTATTAATATGTTTTAATAATTTTACGACTTAAATAAACTTTAACAAGTAAAAGAGATGCTTAGTTATTGTTTGGCATTTAACTTGGTTTAGGTCATATTTGTTTAAATTAAGCAGCGTAGAAAAAAAGTGTATGTTTCGTAGTTTTATTTTTTGTCTAATCAGTGTAGATCGCATTTTGATATATTAAAAGTAAATAAGAAATTAAAATACACACGCGCACACACATATAAAGGGGAAAAAAAATGATTTCCGCTTTTATGTCTTAATTAAGGAGTCAGAAATGAGTTCCGTGAGACTGTCTCTCCCGAAGGCTCGGGGGACCGACTTTCGCCCCGGTTGTTCCAACTGGGGGCCGACTTTCCCTACTGATTTGAGTAATTTTGGGATTTTGGTGGCTTGTTTGGTTTTGTATCTTGGTGGTTTAGTTTTTGTTTGGTTTGTGTGTGGATTTCGTTTGCTTCCTTTTGGATTTTGGTGGTTTGTTTAGATTTTGCTGGGCAGTTATCGTCCATCGCAGTCGTGTCCCTGCTGGTGGTTTGTTCGGTGGTTTAATTTGTTTGGATTTTGTGTGGATTTTGTCTGATTCCTTTAGGTTTAGGATGATGAAGGTTGGTGGTTTCATTTTGTTGGGGTCTTCGCCGGCCGCAGATCTGGATGTGGTGGTTTTGTTTGGTTGGTGGGGTTGTTTTGTTGGGGTCTTCGCCGGCCACAGCTTTCACTTTGATGGGTTTGTTTCGTTGGTCGTTTTGTTTTGATGGCTTTTACTCAGCGGGAGGTTCATGGTTCTTGGACACGGCCGCCCTCATTTGCAATTCCTTTGGTTGCGTGCCTTTGTTCGGTTTGGGTATTTATGATCTAGATATGGCACTCCTGACGTTCAATCCAGGAATTCCTAGATCTTGTCGGCCACCCAGCCAAGAGCGTCGTGGCGGCAGCCGATCTCCACGATGCTTCATCTTGGATCCACTTTCCGTCTGTTTGGGGACGGCTCCTTGGTTAGGAAGCCGTTGGCTCCAATGTCCTTCTGTTTGGGGACGGCTCCAGAAGATTGGCAGAGACATCTGCTAGTGGAAGTTTTTGTGTCGATCACTGTGTTTTTCCTCTTTGTTATGTAATAGTTGGATCGACTGTATCATTTTGTATTTCTCTGTTGCTTGAAATGAACTTTCTTTATATTTCCAAAAAAAAAAAAAAAGAGCTCCGTGTATAAAGCTAATAAATAACATGAGAAATGTCCTTTATTTTTTTTTTTTTTAAAAGTGTTTTAAAATTTGTAATACTTAAAGAAAAAATAAAGTCCCCCACCTAAATGATACGACGTCAGCCTTATGTAATTAATTTTTTTCCCCATACTCTAAGCAAAATCATGTTTTTCGCCCCACCTTTGTGCTTATCGGAATATTTTGTTTTACCACATTTGACCTTCGCGCATTCCCACCCAACCCTTTCAAAAATTTTTCCCCATTTCACAGTGAATCTTCTTCTTTTGATTATATAATTTTTCTAAAATTATTATTCCTTTGATGATCTTTGGACCTAATCTAAATTGCTATGTGATTGTTACGGACCACTATGGACTAGCTGGGTTTAGACATTCTGATTTAGGATTTTTTTCCCTACTGAAGTTGTAATTTTTATGTTTTTCCCCTCATTTTGTTCCGATCTGACATAATTTTTTTATGGGCTAAATGGCTCGTGTTACAGAGCACTAGAGGTTTCGTGCCTTTGATGGGTCATTCGCTATCAGGTTCATCTTCTTGCCATCTCTAGCTTAATCGAAGGCTAAGTATAGAAAGGTATATTTCATCCCTATTTTAATTTCGTGTTTTTTTTTTCTTTGTAAAATCTTAATCGTTTTTCATTTTATTATTGCTGGTTTTGTTCTGATCTAATTTCAGTTGTTTTATCTTTTTTTTTTTATTTGGAGTTTTTTTCCTTGTGAAATCGTAATATCTCCCCCCCCCCCGCCCCCCCATTTTGCTTTTATATGATGTAATTTTTACTATACGAGTTCTGTGCAAACCAACCGGGAGATTTTTCATTTTTTTTTTTAAGTAGAGATTACAAATTAGCATTATATTATATTGTCACAATATTTTGTGGGAATGTATATATTTAATTTTAGGATGACTGCATGAATTTAGGCTATGGATTGATTATTTGTTTGATTCTTATAGTCCTATTTATTTATGGGAATTTTCAGTACCATTCTTACATGCATTAGGGTTGAATAAAAACGACAATATGCTCGGCCACTATCAGTAATTTGGGTTTTTTTTTCCCTTATGAAATTGTAATCTTTTTTTTTTCTTGCTGATTTTGTGTTCATATAATGTAATTTTTACTATACAGGTTTTGTGCGAATCATCCAAGTGATTTTTCAATTTTTTTAAAGTAGAGATTGCAAATTAACATTTTATTTTAATATATATATAACATATATTTTGTGGGAATGTATATATTTATTTTGATTATTTGTTCCATTCTAATAGTCCTACTTATGTATGGAAACTCTCAATACCAATTTTACATGCGTTAGGGCTGAAAAAAGTCAGCAAGATGCCATGCCACTATCACTCTTCCCGGCCCATCACTATTACTATTACTATATTATATTAAACAAATTTAGTCTCTCCATAAAAGTTAACCCTCAAATTCTCGCCAAAAAATGGTATGCTTTGTGGTACCACTTCTACTTCTTTTTTTTTTTTTTAAGGATCCGGATTGGTTGATCATTTTTTTTTTCAATTGAATTCAGAATCAAGGCTGCAGTTCCTCTCCTATCACATTTCATTCAATTTTTTAAGTTCTCACTGCATTCAAGGCTATAGTTCGTCTTCCTATCACGTTTCATTCCATTTTTTCAATTCTCACTGCGTCAGTTGTTGAAGATCTTGACGACTTGAAGCCATCACCAGATTTCAACTTAACAATCACACATTGCTATGTGAGGAACCCTAATCTCAGGTACTATAGACCCTCTTCTTTTAATCTTCATGAGATTTTTAAAGACCTAGATATGTGGGTTTGTTAAGTATGAAGTCGGAAAATTTTAAGTTTTTTTTCTTGAAATTGATGATTTTTTTTGAATGAACGGCTGATTGTAATGAAAGAAATCTCAAATATAATTGGTGTTTAGTCATCTCTATATGTAAATTTTCCATCTAAGGATGCAGAATAACTTTAGTCCGAATTCTCGTAGGTATGTTCACCTATTTTAAGTAGCTTCTTTACATATCTGTGAGATGCACTAAAGGTACTGTTGCTGGACATTTGCTCAGTGCAAGTATATGATTAAGCGCGTCATTGTGGGCTGCCAAGCCTACCATTTCAATTGAAGAATGTAAGTTTTCTTTCTTCATTTTCACTTTTTTTTTTTTTCATTCTTTAAAGATGTGATATAAAATATATAAATTAAATTATTAATCTTGAAGCATCACATCTAAATATGGTTGCTAAAAATTATAAGAAGCAAGTGAAATAAAGATATGTAAAACATTGGAAAGGGAAGAATGTTATTGAACTACACCAAACTTGGAAACAAGTGTCCTTTTTCTCTTTTTTATTTTTTTATTTTTTAATCTTTTAATTTTTTTAAAATGGAAACATGTCTTCTGTTCTTTCCTTGTCTCTCTTTGTATATATATTTGTGTGTATACATATGTCTATGTAAATAGAGACATATTAATCTTGCAAATTTAGTGTGTATTATTTCGGAATAATAAGGATCAGTTTTCTTTTTACCTTGCTTGTGATGTCTAATTATTTTCAGAGATTTTAATTGAGTCCTTTGCTGGTTTCTTTTTACCTTGCTTGAGTCTTTTGTCCTTACAGAAATAAAAAGCACTTTATTAAGATTTAATCACCGTAAATTTGTATATTCACATTAGTCTTCAATAGTGTAGATGAATGTGAAAAAATCATCTTTAGTACTGCCATGACTATCCTAGCTTATTTTCTATGCCTTACGGCCCCTACCCATTATTGTTTCAATTTGATGTCTTAAAATTACAAGTTGGATGAAAATGAAATTCTGATATGTATTTACCGCATGTTAGCAAACTAATTCATTTTTTGATAGATTGAAGAATGAAAATGTTTAGAATCATGGTAACCATAATTCATAAATGGAAATAATTAGTTTGATTTTCAATACATATCAAATTTGTTGTTTTTTTTGCTGATGATATAGAACTTTTATGGCATATCTACAAATTGTCATTCTATGATCTTAATATTCAAATTGGTTTTTTATTTTTTGAAAAAAAATATTTAAACTGGCTTAAATGTTTATTTACCATCTAAAATGCATGTATTCTATCAGCAGGAAGTTGCAATTCAAGGTGAGACAGGAAATGTATAGATAGCAAATCAGTCTAAGACCAGGAATGCAAGTATCTAAATGAATCTTGAAGTCGCAGCATTTTCATTATTTTAGCATTTTTCTAACTGCAGGTATCTAAGACCATTTTGTAGACAAATGATTTAAAAAAACGTTGTAGCTTGATAATCATTTTATACATTTGGTTTACCTCATTAAAAACACAATACTCAATCTTCCAAACGGTCGAGAATAGATGGCATGGTTGAGAATAGCTTGACTTGGACTACACAGTGGCTATCTAGCTTATGCAAGGTAGAAATGTGCATTAACAGGAAAATGACAATTTAGTTATTTTAGATGATTCTTCTCTATTTAAATGGTGTGAAGGTCTACATGTCATTCTATAAAAATCTGACATGATTTACTCATGCTTAGAAATTGTTAAGTGATTCTAAAAGTGTATGGGTTTAGTCATCAACTTGGGCATTCATGTTTTCTGAAGGTGTATGGATATTCTAAAGGTGCAAGCTTATAGCTTATTAATCATTTATTAGCAGAAGCTGCATAAGACATGTCGGTCAAAAGAGGAATGATACTGTCCTTTAGGCGTTTATTCATGTTCTTTGATTCTATCAATTAAAATATGAATATACCCCTGTAAGACTCTTTTTAATAATCATTTCTCAGTTGTTTAGTTCATGGATAAGATTAATGTATACGATGGCTTCAATAGGATATAAAGGGAGACGTGACTGGATGCAGCTTGCAATTGTTTCCAGCCAACACTGGGATGTTTAGACGAGGAATCATGACAACACTGCTGGGTGTTCTGACTAGAAGAAAAATTGGGGAATAATCGAAGGTAATTAATCATATTTTGCGGTAATTACGTTGCAACCAAGATTAACTATTAAGAAGATTAGTGTTTGTATAATCTTCTGTGATAATTATGTCTATCCATGGAGTGCCTCATGCTTTTAACAACCTAAAGTGTTTGTATCTATTAAGATCTTATAACAAAATTGATATGGACCATTGTAGTGCCTCCCTCTACTTGAGTATGGCAGACTGACTGTCAAATTCATCTGAAGTAGCAATGAGTAGCGGAAATAATCTTAGCTTCATGTTCATAGTACATGAATGCAAGTAACTTGCAGCCTGTCAGACAAATTTTAGCGTCAGAAATCTCATACCTTTTATACTAAAATATGGAAAAATAAATAAATAAATCAACTCAAGGAATTAAAAATAATTAACCATAAACTGCAAGTTTGAAAATCCTAGAAGACATGAACACGAGGGAACAGAACTTAAGGTCTGCAGTTTTCTTCCATAGTCATTTACTTGAATTTTGAAATAAGAGATAACTTATTACTATTTGTGCTAGATTAGCTTGTCCAACTATGGATTGTAATTGCACTTAGTATTGTTGAAGCTTAGTATACAATGATGGGGGCAGTTATAGGTTTTGGAAAAGATCAGCTCTCCGAAGATGAACTGGCAGCACTCAAATGCCACATTGTTATGTCATTCCTTTTCTCCTCATAAAAATTTTTCATGTTTTGCAATTTGTTTCGTCATTCTGCTTTTATTGTTTGTTCATACCAAGTTCAAGTCTAATTTTGTTCTATCATTATTTTTGTTTTCCATTTATTACAAGATAATATAATCTTGGAGGCATTTCTACTGGCCCTAAGGGAAGAGTTGAAGCTGGTAGATATCCTGAAACCTGGTATGGTTGTCACTTTGGTCCAATTGGACTCACAGCTGAAATTAAGTCTGTTGAGATGCACCATGAAGCTCTTCCAGGTGATAATGTTGGTTTCAATGTCAAGCATGTTGTTATTAACATCTCAAGCGTGGCCATAGTGCATTTGACTCAAAGAATGGGAGTTGAAAGCTTTACTTTCCAAGTCACTATCATGATTCACCCAAGTAAGATTGGAAATGGTTCCGTCCGAGTTCTTGATTGTCACACCTCCTGCGTCGCTGTGAATTTTGCTGACACGAATTTAGGCATGCGTCATAGTCCTTTGCTTGAATGTTTCTATTGGTATTCTTATTCATTCTTTCCTTCTTCTCCAGCAACTTAGATCACTTGAACTAGATTTGGAGGATTGAAATGAATTGGTTCAAGTCATGGAGCCATGTGGAGAGCTACAAATCTGGATACTAGAGCAACTATGGCTTTTTTGGCATAGGAGCTATAGAGTTTCCCATAAGTTCTCTTAAAAGTACGTTTGCAGTTGGAATTTATTATACATTAATTTGAGTGATTAGATATGAATATGGTGAAATGAGCATAAGTTCGGCAGGAAACAATTGATTATATTTGTACGTGAGTATTAAATGGGTGGCTAGGGGATCCAAGTATTATAGGAGTTGACGTCAATCGTGAAAAACAATTTAAATTTCCCAGGTTTTTCTTGGCAGGTAAGGTACTTAATTTTCTATGCAATTTAACCTTAATTTGTTAAGTTTTTAGATAAGATGTTATGATTATAGGCTTATAGTTTCATGCACACAAATTAAACGTGTTATTGATAGATTGCATTGAGGATTTATCTATTGGGTTAGTAAAGTTTTGGATTGAAAATTATGTAGTTCATAGATGCGAATTTTCACTAATTCCTTCGCAATAGAGATTTTTATCCGACTCAAAAGATGAAAACTTAATGCTCTCATAGTGCTTTTACAATCATAAACAAATGCCACAAAAACAAATGACAATGGGCTTGAGGACAAGTCTCAGAAGTTTCTTAGGCTGTTTAGGTAGGAGTTAAATGAGAATTTAGTTGTTGATGTGCTTAAGAATATACAAATTCTTGAATTTGTGAGTGAGTTTTTCATGTTGTTAGGTAGGCAAATAAGATATATTTAATTACTCATAGTTTAATTGGGTTTCAATACAAGTGACAGAATACCAAATTAGAACTTGAAGAAATTAAGAATGATGAAAAAAGTGCTTGGTAGATTACTTAACATGCTATTTCTGAAGTGTTGTAGAAATGGAATGTGGTACTTGGCCCTAGGGGAATTCGGACCACATACAATGCACTTATACTGGTGTGTCAACTTTTCAATGTTTTACAAATTAATGCTTTTTAATAGGAGTGACTGATATTATTTCATTAACGCAGGGATTTGAAAGAATGATGTGTGCATACTTTTCTTTTTTATTCAATTTCCATAGGCAATAGTCAAATACCGGACGTTTCGAAATCTTTAATACAGTGATATATTATTATTTCTGAATGTGAATTGGTTAAAGAAAAACATTACATATGTTCGTTTTGAACTCAAAATTTTGAGATGAGTTAGATATGTGGTTCTCCAACCATCTACGGTATATAGACCATACACGTTTTTGTATTTGACTTTATTATTATCACCATTTGTTAATTTAGAGTTTACATAATGAATTTTTTTTCATAATTGTGAAATTTTTGGAATTATCCTTTCTGTCCAATGCACAGGTGAGTAACTAATTTTGAATTGAGTAATGCTATTTATCTATACTAGAGACCAGTCTAAAGTTTACTAGTTATTTCACCCGTGCATTGCATGAGATGATAATATCAGATAATATATTATTTTAGATAGAAGTTAATTTATTTCAAATCTTTAACTAATCAGTCCAATCGGATAGTGTGATAAATACAGATATGGTTCAGTGGTTTACAATAAGCTTTTTTTCAATAACGATCTATTAAAATTTTGAACTTTTTGGAAACTCAAGACCCATGAACTTAGTTCATATTATGAACCTTTCTTCAAGTAGCATGATATAGGTGTACATATTTAATTTTTTTCACTAAATAACCAATATGAGATTTTCTTTTTAAAACCAAAGACTTTTCACTAAATAATTAATATGGGATTCCGTTTCTAAAGCCAAAGATATACTTTCAATGGCCTTTAAACTATATATTTGATCGTTATGTGTGTGTAAAGAAAAACAATATAAAAAATTCGGTATTTTTTTATTAATGAAGATAAAAAGTTGTCTTAAAAAACAATTTAAGGAAAACATTGAAGTAAATTTGCAAATACTGGGACAAATTTGAAGCTATTAGAGAAAGATAGATACAGTTTATCAGTTCAAAATAAACCTTCTACAATAATGATTCATTAAAATTTTGAACTTTTTAAAAGCTTGAAGTACATAAGGTAAGTGTATAGTTCTTTTCCAAGTAATTAAATATAAGTATATGCTCAATTCTTTTCACTAAATAATCAATATGAGATTTTCTTTCTATGTCCAAAATAATATTTTTAAAGGCTTTTAAAAAAGGAATAAAATTTCAACTTTTTTTAAAACAGTAAAGATCAAAAAACTATATAATCGGATGTTCTTTTTCCATTGATATTAGGTGAGAATTAATTTATTTCAATTATTTAATTAAAATCACTCTGATGATATTGAACTATTAACTTCTCCGGTTTGATGACCGGTTTGATTTTTTGAACATTTATAAATACTGGAATCAATGTGAAAAGTAATCCAATAGTCTGAGATTAAGACAGATATAGTTCACAATAAACTTTTTCTCAATAATAATTTATTAAACTTTTTGAAAGCTTAATGTCCATAAACTAAGGCCTCATTATGTGTAACCCTTCTCTAAATTGTTTAATATAGGCATAAATTTTTAATTATTTTCATTAAATAACCAATGTGGGATTTTCTTTGTATGTCTCAAGTCATATTTTCAATAGCTCTTAAAAAAAAGAATAAAATTTCAATTTTTTTAAACTGTAAAGATCAAAAAATTATAAAATCTAATTTTTTTTCTATATTATTTTAGGAAAAGTTAATTATTTCAATTATTTAATTAAAATCAGTCCGATGATCTTGAATTATTAGCTTTTCTAGTTTAATGACCAAATTAATTTTCTAAATATTTATGAATACTAAAATCAATCTGGAAAATAATTTAACGGTGTGAAATAAAGACGGATACAGTTCACTGGTTCACAATTAATTTTTTTCAATAATGATCCGTTAACATTTTGAGCTTTTTGGAAACCCAAGACCTATAAATTAAAGCTCTATTATGAAATCTTCTCCAAGTAGTTTAATATATGTATATATTTTCAATTTTTTCACTAAATAACTAACTTAAGATTCCCTTTCTATGTTAAAGGTTAAATTTTTTATGGCTCTTAAAAAAGGAATAGAATTTCAATATTATTTGGATGCCCATAATTTTTTTTATTATTTAAATTAAAATCAGTCCGATAACCTTAGAATGTTAGAATTTCCGATTCGATGACAAGTCCAATTTTGTGAACATTGCTAAATATTGGAACCAATCTGGAAGCTATCTGACGGTGTGAGATAAATTGAAACAAAAAATTAAAAAAATCAATCGAAAATAAAATTGCTCAAGATAAGGAGTGGAAAGTTTAAACGCAGAGTGAGAGAGATTTGAGAAAAATCTTATATAAGATGAGTTCTATAAGAGGAAGGAAAAAGTGGATAAAGAAAGAGAGATATTTTTTGATAAAATAAAATCTAATTTGGTAATTGGAATCTATATATTAATTAAATCAAAGGAGCTGTGGTACAATTTAACCGCAGTTATCTTGTCATTTTTCCTAGAAGTAGGGATAATTTGGTATTTTTGTTTTCAAATGGGATAATTGGTGCAGTAAATGCGCTCTCTCTCTCTCTCTCTCTCTCTCTCTCTCTCTATATATATATATATATATCCATTTTTAAAAATTTTCTATTTGAATTATCTTCAAAAGTTTTGAGTTATCTCATCTTCATAATTCTATTTTAATTTCATAATTATATCCTCAATTATCTTATATTTATTTTTTTAAATCTCCCTTTCATTTTTATGAAAATCCAGCAATCAATAGGGGGTTTATTCAATGTTTTGAAAGTTGATTAAGATATTATCATACTATATGTGTATGATACACATAAAAAAAGTTAATATAATTGTTGATTTTTATGAATTGGTTATTTATATCATACATAAAAATAAAAATAAAATATAATTATGCTTACAAAAAAAATAAAATATAACTATTAATAATGAAAAATTTTGAAAATAAAATTAAAAAGAAAGGGACTATTTGTCAATGTAATCTTCTTCTCAAACAGGTATATGATATCAAGTTTTTCAACTTTTTTTAACACGTGTTGGCATCAAATTTCTCAATCCTTATAATAAGTTATTTTGAATTATTCTTTCTGTGCATCGCGCGGGTGAAAATACTAGTTAAAAATTGAAAACTATAGTGATAATAATACGAAGTTAAAACAAACATATCTTTAAATAATATAAATAGGGAAAATGAAAGATAAAAAAGGGAAATGAAAAATAAAAGGGGAATCTATAAATCGGTAATAAATTAAAAATGTAAATAATATATAAATTAGAAAAAATAATAAGATTGATTATTTAAAAGTAATTAAAATTAATTTTATTCAATTAATTTAAAATAACAATGCTGGGACGAAATTAATTTTATTCAATTAATTATTTAGTGTATATAAATTAGAAAAAACAAACAAACTAAATAAATAATGAAATGAAGGGATAAGATTGAAGGATAAAATGAATGGCCAATACCTGATTTAGCAAGTGAAAATGAATACGAAAACAAAAATAGTAATGACATTAGAATAATGCTATTTATCCGGTCTCCAGTCTAGTTGTCATCACTATATTAGCTATTGAATAAATGAGAACCCCATGTATTTATACATATCAATTTATCCTCTAATATAGTAATGTCAACTATACTAAAAATCAATCTTCAGTCTAGATAAATATCATCACTCATGATATTAGTATTATGTATAGATAGATTTGGCATCACTATATTAGAGAATGAGTGGTGATACATAAATACATGGAAGGATTAATTTATTTGACCACTAATAAAGAAGTGACAACTAGATTGTACATCAGTCTCCAGTATAGATAAATAGCATTTTTCGTTTGAATTGTATTATCGTTATTTTCCTTAATAAATTCATTATTGTGTGATTGTTCTTAATCAACATAATTCATGGCTTTATCTTATACCTTCTCACTTCAGTTGCTCTGCTTTTTAAAGTCAATTTGGATTGTTGTTATATATAATTTTACTGGTATTTATAGACTAAACTAATATCCACAAAATTATTATATATACTTGAATTCTTCTAACAATGGAGGTGGTGAATCTAGCCTATGAATATCTACATGCATTCTTCAGCATGGAGTAACACAAATTATCTTATATATTACATTACACCTCTAATTGCATCATACATCTTTAAATTTTACTAGATACTGTGCTTATACTCTTAACCTTTTTTTTTCATCACGTTTTTATTCTTGACTTTTTATTAATAATTAGCATGTCTTACATTCAGTAAAGGTTTTCATTCAAAAATTTTGCTCAACAAGTTGCTAAATATTTTTACTAAGTGATAAAAAGTTAAGTGCAACTAAAGTAATGCTTCCAATTATTATGACGACGCGTGTTATGTATCTTTACTCTTCTCATTGTGATCTTGCTTTCTACAGGTGAAGCAAACGCATAATATGAAAATTTGTTGAAAGCGGGCATGTGATTTGAATATTTTAACTGGGGTTTGACTTTTCTTGCGGAGAATGCTGTTAAAATAAAAATTCAGAAAAATTTGCCCATAGATCTGTATAAATATTATGGGCGACAATTTTAAATCATTGCGGGGATAGCTCAGTTGGGAGAGCGTCAGACTGAAGATCTGAAGGTCGCGTGTTCGATCCACGCTCACCGCAAACACATAAATTTTAACTTTTTAACTAGGTTCTCGCAGGATCTTTTATCAAATTTAAGTAAAAACATCTATAACATTTTAATAAATTTACGAAACGCATTAAGAAATCATTTCATATAGCAATTAAATAATGTATTTATTGTTCTTATCATGTTTCACTGCATGCAGATTGTTTGGTTTCATGGAATTTTTTGTCTTTCGTAAAATGGGATTCATCATGCCTCTCCAATCGTCATTGAATCACCATTACTTTTCATTTTAAATTGGCAACAAATTTAATATCTTAAAGAAAAAAAGCATTAAATGTGATATAGAAAAAACTCCTTAAAAAATGTAATATAGAAAAAAGATAAAATAAAAAAGAATAGCCAACTGATATATATATATATATATATATTTATATTTTTTTAAGATAGCACAACTCATCAGACAACTAAATGACAATTGAAATACCATTGAGTAAGCTTTCTTTTGCTATCGACACCCAACCCAATGTATTGTGTTGGATTGGGCGATTGGACGGATTTTTGGCAAACTCTAAATTGTCATTTTACAATTTTTCAGCTGAAATGTGTTTTAAAAAGAAAGTTTTGTTTTTTGTTTTTTAAGAGAAAAGATTAATGTTCATTAGCACTCAAAAGTTTGAGATACATCATGAGTAAGGGTAGGAATAAGCCAATTTGGAGCCACTTGGAAATTACAAGAGTTGGAAAATAAAATCGCCTTTCTAGCTAGCTAGGACGTGTGCAGTTATATTGGCTTGACATCTTATGTGTCTTACTTCAAACGAGTTCCTGTGGATCAATAGATTATGACAATCCTGAATGATGAAAGCCGAACTCTATGTGGTCACTTTCCTTTCCTCCAAGAGCATCCACAACTGCTTTCACATCTAGTTCTATAACCGCCGCTGCAATGCCCCAATTTGTCAGCCAATGAATTGCACTTCTCAAGCTGATTGCCTCAATTTCTTCCAACTGACATTCGATAAAATTCCCAGTGCTGTCCCTTAGAATCATTCCCAGCCCTGTTCTACCGGTTGAGTTCCCAGTGGCAACGTCCACATTACAGTTGAGCCATCCAGCTGGACGGAAATTCCATCAAGCCTCCTTAGCCACCATGTTCTTGACTTGATTAATTTGGTTTCTCGCCTCAATCCATTCCAATAAAGCCGACGTTCTGCTAAATACTGCTTGCTTTGTCGATTGAGCTTGTCCTCTCCATAGCTTAGCATTACGTTCCCTCCAAATACTCCATGCAATCGCACACACTTTATTAACTTGATGTTCATTCCTTTTTCCAACTTCGTCGAAGAACCATTCTTTCACCGAAGCACAATGATCCGCATTAACTTGCTAAGTTAATTAGTCATTTTAATGGTTGTTTTCAGGACGCACTTCCCGATCTGCACCATGGCACCCTTTTCTTAACTTGGACGGACGTCTATCTTTTGGCAAAAACCTCCATTTTCATATTTTGGTACAGTATTAAGAGCTACAATGTAACACCCTTAAATATTTTAATATTTTTACTAGTTGTATATCGGTGCATTGCACATAGTAAAATAATTAGGAAAAAAAGTGGTAATTTGAAAAATTAAATAATCATAATTTTATTGTGTATTACTCATTCATATATATATATATATATATATATATTACTAGTCCATACATACATATATATACATAAAATCAAAATAGTTTCTTTTTTACCATTTCCCTCTATTTTCACTTGCTAAACCGAGTTAAATCGTCCCAACCATTCACTTTATCTTGCAATCTTGGCCATTCATTTTATTATAGGTTTTTAATTTTTATTTTTATTTATATTATTTATAGATATATTTGATTTAACTTATTATTATCACTATATTTTCTAATTTTTAATCACAATCACCAAATCAAATTTCATTTTATCTACAAATATCTCTCTTTTTATCTAGATTTTCATTTCTTCGTCTAATAGAATTCATTCAATCTAAGATTTCTCAAATTTCTTTTACTTTACATTCAAATTTTCGATTATTTCTCTCGAGCAACTATATTTGTGATCTATTTTCTCAATTTTTCGTTTCAATTTATCTCACACTATCTGATTGCTTTTGGATTGGTTTCAGTATTCAACAATGTTTAGAAAATTAGAAATGCCATCAAATCAGAAGAGCTAACAGTTCAAGGTCATTGAACCAATATTAATTAAATAATTAAAAATTAATTTATACCTAAAATAATGTAAATAAAGTACATTTTAAGAGTCATTGAGAATGTAACTTTAGGCATAGAAATGAAATATCACATTGGTTATTTAATGAAAAGAATTGAGGGCATATACCTATATTAAGCTACTTAGAGATGTGTTATTCATAATAGGGCCTTAACTTATTAGCATTAAGTTTCTAAAAATTTAAAATTTTAAGATCATTATATAAAAGAAGTTTATTTTAAATTAGTAAACCGTATTCTTCTTTATCTAACACCATCATAGTTTTTCATGTTGGTTTCAGTATTTGTAAATATTCAAAATACGAGTGTGATTATCAAACCGGAAAAACTAACGACGTAAAGTTATTGGACCGATTTTAATTAAATAATTGAAATAAATTAATTTTTACCTAAAATAATATAGAAAAGAATGATCGATTTTATAATTTTTTTATCTTTACCATTTAAAAAAAATTAAAATTTTATTTTTTTAAGAGCAATTGAAAATGTGACCTTATGTATAGAAAAGGAGTCCCCCCATTGGCTATTTAATGAAAAAACTTAGAATGTATAGGCATATTAAACTACTTAGAGAATGATGCCTTAGCCTATGGGCCTTGATCTTCTAAAAAGTTAAAATTTTAGTGAAACATTATTTAAAAAAAAAAAAGTTTAACGAGAACTAATGAACCGTACACGTGTTTATCTCACATCGTCAGATTGTTTTTCAAACTGATTCTAATATTCGCAAATGTTAAGAAAATTGCACAGTCATCAAACTAGAAAAGCTAACAGTTCAACGATTTAAAAGGTTGAATCGGGTCGAACCAAGGTCAAGCCGATTTTTAATCAAAAACTTAAAAAATAAATGGTAAGTTTTATAAAATTATCAAATAATTAGCAAAATTCAATAAAAGTGCAATTAAATGACTTTTAGGTATTATGATTGAATTCTTACATGGACTTGTGATTAAAAAAATGTTGAAATTTTATTCATTTTTTAAGAGCTGTTGAAAATGTGACTTTGGACATAGAATGAGAATCTACACATTAATTATTTAGTGAAAAAATTGAGGATGTATGCCTGTATTAAGTTACTTGGAGAATGGTTATTTATAATTAGGGCCTTAGCTTATGAGCCTTGAGCTTCCAAAAAGTTTAAAATTTTAATGAATCATTATTGAAAAAAATTTCTTGTAAACCGGTAAATCGTATCTTGTTTATCTCATACCGTCGCATTGCTTTTTAGATTGATTCCAGTATTTTCCAATGTTTAGAAAACCGTACCAGTCGTCGAACTTGAAAAACTAACAGTTTCATATTTAAAAGGTTGAATCGATTCAAATTAAGGTTGAACCGATTTTCATTAAAAACTTAAAAATAAGTGCTAAAATTTATAAAATTGTCAAATAATTAGCAAAACTCAATAAAAGTGCAATTAAGTGACTTTCGGGTATTATAATTGAATTTCCACATTGATTTGTTATTAAAAAATGTTAAAGTTTTATTCTTTTTTTAAGAGCTATTGAAAATTTGACTTTGAGCATAACAAGGGAGTACCACATTGATTATTTAGTGAAAAGAATTGAGGATGTATGTCTATATTAAGCTATTTGGAGAAGAATTATGCATAATAGAGTTTTAGATTATGGGCCTTGAGCTTCTAAAAAGTTTAAAACTTTAATTAATCATTATTGGAAAATCTGAAAAAAAAAAAAAAAAAAGAGTACTAGTCATCAAACTGGAAAATCTGACAAGTCAAGATTCAAAAGGTCAAATTGAGTATAACTAATTTTAATTAAAAAATTAATAAATAAATGCCAAAATTTACCAAATTATAAAATAATTTACAAAACTCTATAATAAAAGTGCAATTAAGTGACTTTTGGAAATTACAATTGAATTCCGATAAAGATTTGTCAATAAAAAAGATTGAAATTTCATTCCTTCTTTAAGAGCCATTGAAAATGTAATTTTGGACATAGAAACAAAATCTCACATTGGTTATTTAGTGAAATAAATTGAGGATACATACCTATATTAAATTACTTGGAGAAGAGTTACTCATAATATGACCTTAGCTTATGGGCTTAAACTTCCAAAAAGTTCAATTTTTATGGATTTGAAGAAAAGTTTATTGTAAATCGATAAACCGTATCCATGTTTATCTCACATCATCAGATTACTTTTCTGATTGTTTTCAGTATTTACAGATATTTAGAAAACTGGACTGGTTATGGAACCGGAAAAGTTAACTGCTCAAGATTTAAAAGGTCGAATCGGGTCAAACTAAGGTCAAACCAGTTTTAATTAAAAACTTAAAAATAAATGCTAAAATTTATATAATTGTCAAATAATTAGCAAAACTCAATAAAAGTGCAAGTAAGTGACTGTTGGACATTACAATTGAATTCTCACATGGATTTCTCATTAAAAAATTGAAATTTTGTTTCTTTTTTAAGAGTCATTGAAAATATAACTTTAAGCATAGAAAGAGAATCCCCACATTGATTATTTAGTTAAAAAAAATTTAGGACGTATGCCTATATTGAGTTACTTAGAGAATGGTTATTCATAATAAAGCTTTAGTTTATAAGCCTTGGGCTTCTAGAAGTTTAAAATTTTAATTGATCATTATTGAAAAAAGTTTATTGTGAACTGGTAAACCATACTTGTGCTAATCTCATACCATCGAATTGCTTTCCGCTTGGTTCTAGTATTTGCCAATATTCAAAAAACCAGACCAGTTATCGAACCAGAAAAACTAGTAGTTCAATGTTTAAAAGATTGAATCGGGTCGAATCGAGGTTGAACCGGTTTCAATTGAAAACTTAAAAAATAAATACTGAAATTTATAAAATTGTCAAATAATTAGCAAAACACATTAATAAAAGTGCAATTAAGTGACATTTGGACGTCATAATTGAATTCTCACATGAATTTTTCATTAAAAAAGGTTAAAATTTTATTTTTTTAACGGTTATTGACAATGTGACTTTGGGCATAGAAAGATAATCCAACATTAGTTATTTAGTGAAAAGAATTGAGGGTGTATGCCTATATTAAGTTACTTAAAAAAATGTTATGCATAATAGATCTTTAATTTATGGCCCTTGAGCTTTCAAAAAGTTTAAAATTTTAATGGATCATAATTGAAAAAACTTTACTATGAACTAATGAATCGTATCTGTGTTTATCTCACAATGTCAAATTACTTTCCAAATTGGTTTCAGCATTTGCCAATTATTTTAACATGTTAAAATATCTAGTCTGCAGAAGGTGTATGTAATCATTAATACATATTAGAAAAGTTAAAAAAAAAAAAAAAAACTAGAAGGGTTAATAGATCACACGTGCATTTTATAGAAAAAGTTGATATTCACTCATAGACAATTTTATATAGATATTTCAAAGGTTATAAATTAAAAGGATCTGAAAATGATGATTTATGTTAAAAATGGCCAAACAACAAATCTACTATAAATAGTGTAATACATGTATTATTCATCATCATTTATTCAAGCTATGTTTATCAGATGTAACATATTTTCTCGTGCGTTGTACACTGGTAGCCTAATACAAACTTTAAAAATTTTCTTCAATGTTTTCCTTAATAATTTTTTTTTGGTAGACCATTTTTTGTCTTCATTAATAAAATACATCGTATTATGGATAGCACACCTATATTGTTTTCACACACACATCAACAATCAAATATTATAACTTAAAATCTTTTTTATACAATTATGTTTAATCCTCTTGCATTGTTTATATTATCTAGTATTATCATCCTGTGCAATACAAGGGTGAAATAACTAGTATATATAAATAAAATAAAATTAAAATGTATGATATTGTCACTTGACACAAAGCAAATTAAATTATCATTCATAGAAGAATACTCTTAAGTATTAAATTTATACAACTCCAGAATTACCCTATACATACATTCTTATTCAATAGGGTGTGAATGATATTCATCTATTAGAATAAATTCTTTTACACATTCATTTTCCACCATATATTTTTGGAAAAAATTATTTTTCGCATTTCCTCATACGATGCCATACATTCTTCAAATAAATCACTATTCACTAAATCTACTTTAAAAAATTTAAAGTACTTAGTCTCCTATTACAAAAGACCCAAGCGAAGAAATATTATAACAAATGATAAATTCTATATAATTTATCATTTTCCCATAACATTAATTTTTAACCACTTTTCATTCTAAAAAGAATTTAAAAATTTTTTATTTTTGTTCTAAAATCATTATCATTAAATATTATTACTATTGTATCTCCTCAACTTCCTCTATATCCCCTTGTAATTTAAAAAAAAAAAGGTTCTCAGGAAAACAAATAATAAATTAAGTAATGTACTAAAAATATTGCCTTAGATTTTATGACCTGTAGTTTATTGTATTGAATTAAAGTAAAAATTTTGAAACTAATTTAATTTTACTTTATTATTATATCCTCAGTCTCTCAAGTAAGCACTTAATCGAAATGAGAAGAAATCCCAATAACCCAATACTTTAGATTTATCTTTCAACTGTTAGAATTTTAAAGAAATATTAAATATTTGAAGATAACCTAAAAACTAATAGAATAGATATGACAAACATTAAAAGATAACAAATAGCAAATTATATATAAAATAAAAAATATATAAATTTTTATTATTATTATAAAATTATAAAATAAAATAATAGGAAATCTGTATATTAATAAAATTAGAGGTGCTGTGGTACAGTTTGACCCCAATTTTCCTGCCCAAAATGCTTCAAGTGGGGGCTTTTTGGTCATTTTGATTGTTTTGTGGTAACCAATTCAGTAACTTTGATGTTTATCCCTTCTACTTTTTAATTTTTTGTCCTTATTTGAATATTCTCTTTGCCTCCCTCTCTCCCTCTCTCTCTCTCTCTCTCACAGTCCTCAACCGTCATGCCACTAATGAAATTGATAATGAAGAGTCATTATTCGGTTTTGTTCTTTCAGTTTGTTTTTACTTTATATATATATACATATTAATATTTATTAATTTCATTATATGTTATCAAACGGTGAGTTATTCATATTTATTAGTTGATATTAATTAATCTTCTTTTTTATGATGTATATGGTTTTTACTTTATATCATCAGTGACGATCTAATATATTTGTAAAAAATAAAATATATATATATGTTACTGCAAAATATCATTGAAGTAATAATCATTTCATATTATGTAGTCTCTCTTCCATTGTGTATCATAGGGTAAATAAATTTATTTGTTTTAATGATACCATTTAATAGTAAAAATAATCTTACACTATATGTTTATATGCTATATGTTACTGCCATGTGGCCATATGGAATGTACTGAGACATATCACATGGTTGTGATTTTGCATACGTCGTGTTCTGATGCACGCTACAAGGTTATATATAACCCATACGTTGTCATATCATATGATAGTAGATTGGGTTAATTGCTTTCAGTTTACTGTACATTATAATTATCGTAAGATGATGCCAACAGAAACGAAAATTTATTTTTACTTATTATTTATGATAATTTATTAAAACTAAATATTGATACTTTGATAAGATGTCTAATCGTACAACGCACGAGTAAAAATCTAGTATAACTAATGGATAATTATCATTATATAAAAATAAATAAAATCAAATAATAAAATAAAAAACATATAAAAGTAGAATAGTGGTTTTGACGGAAAAACTTGCATATGACCACTGTCTTACGTTTTTATACATATATATATATATATATATATAGGCTTACCAACCATTTTGACGCATGTTTTTGACAAATATTCTGGTCCCTCATATTAGAATAATCCAACTGCCTATATTTATCTCATAATAATATTTAGAACTCCTATACACCTATCCAAACAACCCAATTCCCTAATCAACTCAAGTTCTATCCCCTCTCCATTATCATTGACGTTGAATTCCCAATCCCTAATCTCTGCAATGTGAAGACACCGGTTAATTGTCCGTTAAGTTCCTGTACTTCCATGACATTGGTGATTAACAGGCTCGGTTAGAGTGGAGTTACAGGTATGCCTTACTCTCGTCTTGCAATGTGTGATTCGGGTCATAGTCTGGCTTCTTGGGTTCAACATGTACGTGGAGATCAAATGGTTATTTGCTTAATGGGGTAAGTTATTAACAAACACACTAGGAAAGAAATTACTAGAAATCCATGTAGATTTCCCAAGCACCTTCAACTGTATGAATAATTGCCCTTTCGAAAATTCTTCCCTTATTACTTGTTTCCCGTTGTGTAGAATTCGATAAGCATTCTGTGTTAAAAAATGTTGAATTCTAGTTCATAGATAACATGTGATATAACTTTCAAAATTGCTACAGTAATAGTAAAAAGCACCTTTTTTTAATGAAGTCCCCAAGGATTTATTGATATCAATGCTAATTTATGGTTATTGTGACCTATCTTTTTAGAAAAGAAATGAATAAAGTTACACAGTGATTATGAGTAAAACGCTTGTCTGTAAGAATTAATATCTTGACATGGGCATTGAAGGGGTCTGATACATCATATTTTAAAAATTGGACGTAGCTATGTATTTCATGTAACTTTAAAATTTTTTCCCCCATTAAAAGCATGTCCATCATTTTTCTTGGTTCTGTCCACATTTTTGTTCTAGTATAATTAGTTTTTATACCATAGTTTAATGCCTCCTTTTTATATGTGTCTTTATATCTTGATAGGTGAAATTTAGATGGATGCAACTAATGATACTTCTACACCAATAATTCAACCTGATGAGATGGGCCGATAAGTAATGCCCCTTATGTCAGGACGAAGTTTAAGACACCTAAGGAAGCAAGAACCTATTATGAAGATTATGGTCGACAAAAATGGTTTTTGTATGCGTAATTGTACGACAATAAGGTCACACGCACTGAAATTACCTTTATCAAATATGTATGCTCTCGTGAAGGCAAATATACCAAGAATAATGTTGGAGGCTCAAGCAAACCAGAGAACTGTATAAAAGAATGCTCTAAAGAAAGAAGTTGGTCAACAATTAGAGGTGGGTGTTATGCTAATATGCGAATCTTGAATGACATTGAAGGTGGCTGTTAGATTGTAAAAGCATTCGAAGATAATCATAACCATCCACCTGTTTCTCCAATTAAAAGGATGAAAATGAGATGGAACAGAAGTATGCTTAAATCAGCCAAAATCTTTCTGAAGCCTTCAAAAAGGAGAATATAAAGATTGCCAAAGTTGTCTCGATTCTTAGGGGTGATAACATTGGTTTTGATAAGAGCGATGGTTACAACTACCTGAGGAGTATAAGAGTGAAAAATTCAGAAGTTGGTGATGCACAATCCGTCTCTCATATTTTCAAAAGAGGCAAGCAGAAAATCCACAAATTTTCTATGCAGTGCAATGTGACGAAGATTGACGAGCAACAAATTTCTTGGATAGATGCAAGATCCCCCATATCATATCAGTATTTCTGTGATGTTGTCACCTTTGACACAACATATAGGACAAACAAATATGATATGCCATTTGCTTCATTTACTAGTGTCAACCATCATTACCATACCATACAATTTGGTTGTGCTTTATTACAAGATGAGACTGAGGTGACAATTTTGTGGTTATTCTCATAAGAGTATTTTTAGCAAGAGTGATTTTTTAAAAATAAAATAAATAGTTGAAAAGTCAAATAAAAGTTATCTAAAATATATTTATGTAATAAATTAATGAAAGCCATATTTATTAGACAATATAAGCAATGTTTACTTCATAACAAGAATAATAAATAGGAAGATTGGGAATTTCCTTTATAAAATGTTTCACTTTTATAGAATAATAATAATTTCGAATAAAAATGATTTGTGACCTTTTAGGGGCGGTCAAGGCTCCAGTACACAGTCGTCTAGTCATCACATAGTTACCACTAATTCCCCTTACTTACGTTGTCATACTTACAATGCAAAATTATATGAGTTATTGCTCAGTGAATAACAAATGCATGTATATGTAAATGATATTTACATGCGATGATAATTCTACATATATCAAGCAAACATGGCTTATATCCCCCATATAATATACTGCATGAGCTCATAATCAATAATTAAGGCCAATCATTAACGCGCTCATGCCTTGACAAGAGACGTACATTCTCCCTCCAGGTGTTCGTCATTGCCCCAAATACGGCTTAAGAGACTACAACGACTCACCATGCCTTGACTCTTGCCAAGGGTTTACGAATATCAATAAAGATGGCCTGGTCAATCATATCAACTGATGGGTCTAACATTGCGTCCAATACATATACCTAGTAAGTCTAGCCGTCGAGCCTCCAACATACTCAAGTGTACACTATCCTAAATGGAATGTATATAACCGAACAACCAATCAAAATTACAGTATAACTACACACACACACATATATATATATATAAATAGGTATCACATTATCATCAATGGCTTCTCATGCCAATCATCTTCATGCTGTATGTTATGATCTCTATCATCATGCTTAATGGGTACACATGGAAAGCATCACAATGTGCCCAATTGCATATGTCAATTGTATCATATGTATCTCATGCCCAAGTATCGTCACTTGTATTGCGTTGACGATTGTCATTACATATCTATGTTGTGTCACATAATCACCATACATCGGAATCATTTCAATCATTGGACATGACCAATATATATATATATATATATATATGCATTATCACATTATGGCATTAATATTGTGTTATTAGTTACCTCAATCCTTAGCTATATAACAATGATTAGTAGCCTTCTTTTATGTCACTTGCACCAACCCTCAACTACATATCGAAGTTATTTCCTCTACATTAAAATATGTAAATATCATTATCTTCTATGTTATTTAGAGTCACAATATCCCTCTTGGACAAACGAAGAGTTGATAAAGTTTAAAACACCTAGAATGATACATTTCATAGTCAATGTTGGAAATAAACTCATAACTACCCCTATAAGGATTTTAATAGGGGCATAATCCATGCCATATCTAGTATGAACCCCGCTTAGAGCTAAGCCAACTGAACTCACAAGAGATTAGAAATCAACCCCAGAAAAGCCAATTAACAGATTATGATTGAAGATCCCTAATGACCTTCGTATAGATAGAGCGCCCATCATCAACACAGCAGGCCCAATCGGTATCACTAAACCCCTTAATGGTCAGCTGTGGTGAAGCAGAAGACTAGAGACCTTCAGTGATAGTGCCTTTCCGGTAAGCTTGCCAATGAATAGAGGTAGGATTTTGAAGACACTAACTGAGCTTGTTGACAATGTGTGAAATATCAGAGTTCTCCAATAGTGCTGTGATTCAATGGTTGGGTTGGGTACGGGATCCCTTTCTTTTTGCCATAATGCCTTCCATGTACTTGCCGGAGTCGGACAACTGCGAGTATTTTCCATTTCATTCAACAGAGTATGCCAACAATGTATTTAGACTAAGAGAGATACAGACCATTAGAGTTTTGATATGCTTCAATGCCCAAGAAATAATGTAGAGGACCCAGTATTTTGAGAGAAAACTTAATGTAGTGGACCAAGAATTTTGATAGAAAACTTAGTGCTGAGTTGCGTGATCACCTGATTAAGTAACTCCTGATCATTACCTGCCTGAAGTGTCCTGCCTGAGAATAAAGAGAGAAGTCTCTGACTTAGAATTGATAAAATCCCAGCTCAAGAGTGCTTTTTTCAAACTATTGAACCAAGCTCGGTTTGTTTCAACCCATAAGGAGCTTTTCTTAATTTGCAAACAAAGGTGGGCTTCTAAGGGTGAACAAAACCTTCTAGCTGTCTCATATACACAGTTTCTTGCAAAGAACCATTGAGAAATGCATTATTTACATGGCTCTTTATTAATTTGTAGACAAAGGTGGACTTCTAAGGGTGAACAATACCTTCTAGTTGTTTCATATACACAGTTTCTTCGTCAAGAACCATTGAGAAATGCATTATTTACATCAAGTTGTAAGATGTTCCATCTGGAGTGAATTTAGTTCGAAACACTCATTTGTTGTTAAGCACGTGACAGTGGGGAGGTATTGGTACCAAATCCCATGTTAAGAGCTTGAAATTCTTCTTCCACGGAGTGTTTCCATTCTGTTGGGCAATAGATGCGGGTTCAACAGGTCCAGGATCAATGGATAAGGGATGGTTTGTGGTCCAACAAGCTTTGGGCTTGAAAATTCCAGCTTTAGAGATAGTGATCATGTGATGAGTAGGTTGAGTGTTTGACAATGGTGTTTGGGGTGGTATCTCTGTTGAAAGATTAATGTCAAAGTTTAAGTGCATTGTAGGCCCGGAGATGGGGACAATATGCATAGCCAAAAACTCTTAAGAAAACTATAATCAAGAGCGTGGTTAAACAATTTTTGATAGGGTGACATATTTGAGAGGACTTGAGTAGGCAAACGGTTTATCAGATATACTATAGTTGAGAACACGTCCCACCAAAACTTAGAAGGAAGAGAGGCTTAGGCAAGAAGTGTGAGTCCAAACTCAGTGTTTTCGTTTAGCTTTACCATGTATAAACAACTAAGCAGCGACTCAAATGTTCTTATTCCATCAATTACATAATTTGATAAAAGACATGGAACTGCAATTCTGATACGAATGAAAATGGGATCTCAAATTTCATTCAATCATAAGAGAAATCTTTTATTAATGTCAAAAATTTGGGGTGCAACTGATCCAATCATATGTATTTATGATTCTTTACACCGCCAATTTTGCTTCTTATAAAATTGTTTTCGAATTTTTTTAAACTGTTCTTTCTTTTTCCCCTAAATTTTTGGGCAAGTTTTCTTTTGATTTTTGCAATTAATTTTCTATCTATTATTTACATGTTAATGTGAGTCGGGAAACCCATCATTTTTGTTATATTAAGCAGAAAAGAAAAATTGGATGAAACTATTAGCAAAGAACTTTTTTGTAAATTTTTAGAAGGTTAGAGGCCCTAGATATCACGGGGAAAAAAGAACAAAGGTGGATTTATTAATTTTTTTTTGCTAAAGGTTGGGGACCTCGTGTAAAACGGCAAAAGTGTCATTTTAGAAGGGGTGAACAGCCAACATGGATGGAGGGTATGAAATCTATATATATATATATATATATATTAATCCACTTAAGTCTCGGTATCTTTTGTACCACGATTTTCTCACTTTTTTTATTTAATAAATTTTGCGATAACTGTTTTTTTCTTTTTAACAAAAATTTTTAAAAGGACTTAGAGAAGACTTGAATCTGTGACCATTATGTTTAATAACTAAATCTTAATCATTTTGTTCATTTGTTTTGTTTTTTAATTTTTTTTATTAATCTATATCTATATATACCTATATATATTAATTAATCCACCTTTTGTACCGCGATTTTCTCGCCTTTTTTATTTGGTAAATTTTGCGGTAACTGTTCTTTTTCTTTGTAATAAAAATTTTTGTGAAAAAACTTAGAGAAGACTTGAACCTGTGATCATTGAGTTTAATAACTAAATCTTAACTATTTTGCCCATTTGTTTTGTTTGTTAATCTTTTTTACTAATAAGTTAAAATACCAAATTTGAAATGTTAATTCTAAAATAAATTCTAATCTATCATAATTCATTAATTCACCATCTCTACCATGTAGATTGGTGAGTTTAACGTTATTTGAATTTTTTAATGCATTTTATATTTTTTTAATTTGTTAATTTTATTAAGATTTTTTAAAATGAGACGGGTAACAAGTATTTTTTCTATTATTTTATATATTTACCAAAGGTTATATGTAAGAACGTATGTGTTAAACAATTTTGAACTTTATGATTACTAAGTTCATTGAACTTATTGATTCAATTAATATATACTTGTATTTTTATATTTTCTACAAGAGTGTAAATATTAAAGATTTATATTTAACTATCCAATAATATATTTTAGTAAGTTTTTTTACCCATACAACTCACTGGTGATTCAACTAATACAATAATAAATGAAAGACTAGAATCTAAGAGAAAGAGAAGAAAATTGTGTGAAAGTTTAAAGTTTAAGTACTTAAAAGTGTATATTACCCCCAAAAAAAAAAAAAGGTTGTACCACTTATATTGACTTTGTATAAAATTTAGTGTGGTTAAGGGTGATCGCTCACGTAATTAAAAGAAAAAATGGTATTTCTTACACACACTTGATTTTATTTTATTTTATTTTTTACTATTCCTCTACCCACACTTGATTATTTTATTATTATGAATAAAAAAAAGAATTGATCTCTCTCTCTCTATAGAAAATATTGTACTAAAATTTGAAATTTTTTTGAGCATGTTTCAACAATTCACGATTAATTCTTTTAAAAAAATATTTTCTATATTTTATTGTAGTGTGTATTTTTACTATATATGAGTTTATATGGTTGATTTTTTTAGCATGTGTTTCAATAGGATATATATATATATATATATATCTGTACTACTATGATGTAGATTCATAATTATACTTTAAAAAAATCTATGAAAAGCCAAATTTGACAGATAACTATGGTTTTTTTTTTTTTTTTTGAAAGTAAGCAAAGATACATAAATTATTCATTGCTACTGTTAATTTTTGAAAATTAATTAATCATACTTATATATTTTGTGAAAATTTAACCGAAAAGTAATTACTAATTCTATATTATCTTTTTTCTAAAGTATAGTTATTTTAATATTTATTTTTCACTTATAAATAATTTAAAATATAGTAAGAATAAAACCTTCTTCCATCAATTAAAAAAAAATTCCAAGTTTAATATCATACTAGGAAAATAATCAGAACGCCATCATTCTTTTCTGCCTTTACTATTTTTACTTTCTGTTGTCATGTCCGTACAACGCACGAGGTGAAAATCTACTACTACTAATAGTAGTAGTAGTAGTAATAGTAGTAGTAATAATAATAATAATAATAATAATAATAATAATAATAATAATAATAATAATAATAATTGCCGACTGTAAGAGAGACTTTTCTCCCCAACTCATTTAGAAATATACTAAATAGTTGTCTATCCAACCTCCTATGTTCTTCCTTCTCCTCTTCTTCCATTGCAATGTCTCTTTCAATATCTTAATCTTATGGTCAGATCTACCGCACAGCGATATATTAGTAATTATTTAAAAAAAAATACCAAATAGTGGTATGAATGCATTGAAATGAAGTTGAATGACCTGCTGTTGAACATTTTTTTAGCCGAACATGCACAATTATACTAGAACCTACAGTAGGAAGGGGACGTTGGGTTGTGGAAGCGGCAACCTTTTCCCAAATTCATCCCCCCAACCAACACCAACCCCCAAAAAAAAAAAAAAAAAAAGCAAGTTGGG
>CAVNYN010283395.1:0-27777 GCA_963692815.1 Nyctanthes arbor-tristis | reverse complement strand
TTGGCAGCAGCTATGTGAAGAGCAGAGTCCGATCTTCTTTTTGTCAACGCAAGACAATATGAACTTGGTTTGAACTTATTATAAGCAGCTTGAGCAGCCTTCCAATCACCACTTAGAGCAGCTTTATATAGAGATTTAAGAAACTCAGGATCTACTCGCCCTGATCACATACATTTGCGAAGAACTAGCATCAATCAAATTATTATATGCTTGAAAACTGCAGGGAAGACGAAGTTCAACAATCACGAGTGCATAAAAGATCTACTCAGACACCCAAAATCACATTTCATTTCATTTCATGCAGAAAAACAGCAGTAATGCACAATCAAATCAAGTATTCGTGTGGTAAATCGAATTCAAAACTTACCATAAGAACCAGTCTGATTTTCATCTGCTGGGATATCAATATGGATATGATTATCCATGTTTGTGCACTAATGCTCGGAAGATTGTTAACTTGAACCCACCAAAAGTTGAAGAAAACAAGCTTCTTAAGGCCCCCAGAGGTGATTGACGGCTAGTTATAAGTAAACCACAAGTCTATTAGAGTCTTATAGATCCAACCAGCAATTTGATTTGATTATAACTCAAATGAGCATACATGCATATTTAAAAATCGGTGTTCCCATAAGCAATTGTCTTACTGGACATGTTAAGCAACCAAAGAAGCAGGAGTACTAACTGTTGCGGGAGGTAGTTGTGGTGGGTTGATGGCAATAGGTCAATAACTTTCTAACACTTATATGGGTACTAGAAAATTTCAAGTAATATAGGTTGGTATATGGGCGAGATGATTTTTCTTTTTTTTCCCCTTCCTTTTATTGATGCTTGGTGCTTTAATGATATGAAGACAGACCTGACAACTGACACCTACTAATAGGGGATGAGTCATTTACTTTTAATTATTCCATTTAGAAAAAAGGCCATGAATGACGTCATGACATACAAACAGTTCGTGCTGGAAAATTTTCATTTATTTCTTATACTGTAGGTACAAAACGACTTGAAGGAATATTTTAAATTTAAAAGAATAATGTCAATTATCTATGCTGTAAATCGGTCTCCAGTCTAATTGTTATTTTCTTATTAACCGTTGACTAAATTACAATCCCATATGTATATGCATCCAACCCATCACTCAATTTAAAATGACACTCCAACTAACTAAAGTCTTGTAATTACCCAACCACTGAGGTTTGATCTGATTACATTACACAATCACATGGTTTTCCACCGGATATCAAGTCGATCACATGGTTTTCTATTTACAAAGTCGAGTCAACATTATTATATATATTAGTCATTATAGGGAACAGGTAGATTGTATTAATGTTTGATTCTATTTATTTGGGGAGTTTATAATGAAAGAGGTAGAATGTGTATTGGAAATGTAAAATACATGAAATATGTGGTTGTAATAGAACATTTGTCAAATCAAATATTAAATCATTGATAGGTAAATTTATAAATTAGGATCAAACAAGCTCTAACGGTTAATGTGAATGTACTTTTACTAGTAATTTAAATATGCATTGTGCGCTATATGATATGGTAAACATATATGAGATATGTAGTTTTTAATTTTAATTAAAAATATTATTATAAAACCAATTTGCTATATATAACAATTTTTGTCAACTTTGTTTTTGTTTTTCCATCATTTTTTTTTTTTTGGTCTTCTAGTAGAATGACAATTGCAGTTGTTAATTATTTCAAATATTTAATTTGCAACGCTAGTTGAAATTAACCACACTGTGCATTTGATTGAAAATTATTTTCCATAGTCCAAAGAAATTTTCGTGGGCCAATCAAACACATTTTCATTTTTTATGAAGAATATTTTTCATCTCAGACCAAAAAGTAAATATTTCCTTATCATTAAGGAAAATGAATTCTCATGGGGGATGAAAAAATAAAATCACATTCCTTTTCCATCATTTAATCAAGACATCTATCTATATATCTATCTATATATATATATATATATATATATATATTTATATATTCTTAAACTAAGAGCAGTTGTACCTAGAGGTACCACAATTTTCCGGTCTTTTCTTGTGATACTTATAGGTACAACTATTCTTGGGGTGTAACATAATCCTTCTAATATCTTCTCTTAATAAAATTGATTTATTCGTTTTTCCTTTTCCACATTTGTTCCGAATCTCCCCACATATGGAAGCTTTCCAAATTTGCTCCCAATTAAAGAAATTGATTGGGAAATAGATATAGGGTAGTCTGCTCTCTTCCTCACAATTGGGCTACTAAATCACGGGATTGTTTCAATGGAAGTTATTCTCACTGCCAATCTTCCCATCTTTTATCAATTTATCATATTAATTTTAATTCATATTTTTCCAATCACAAATCATACCGCATTTGATAGTATTTCTATGGAAAAAATTCAATTGATTCCAACCTTCACTAAAATTCGGATTCCTAATTGATTCGAAAGCTCCGAATCCATAGTTCTTCTATCAATTTTTTCTTTATTTGCTTTTGAAATGACCATCAACAAGTAGATTGATCCTAGTGATGGAGACCTGCGACTTCTGGCTCCTAGTCGAGCAACAATAGAGAGATCTTTATGAACTTTCATTATGCTAATTCCAAATCAGATTTTTTTGGGTTAAATATATTCGTGTCATAGGTGCACAAAGAGAAGTGCTTCATAATCTATACACTATTGGTTATTCTATTAGGATGTCATTTTACTTTTTAATGCAAAATTTTTCATTGAGGTGGGTAAAGTATGAAATTTCATAATAGTATATTGAATGAATTAACCTTCTGGTAGAGTCTCGGATATGGTCATTAGATAATATTATCAGAGTTATGTACATATTACCCCTTGACGATGCATATTTCACAGTTGATTATTTACTAAAAGTTAAATTTTAAGATACCATAGCTAAGTATATGTAGAAGCGAAACTGATAAATCTACTTCAAAATTTACTATTGGATATTGTTCTTGAAGTCATATTTAGTTCGATAGTTTTTGAAACTTTCCATGCTGTGAAACTTTCCGTGCATTGCACGGGTATTATACTAGTTGAAATTAATAATGAGGAACTAAATTATTATATGAAATAATTGGAATCACACACTAATAGCTAGTTAACTAATTTAATTGTCAATACATACAATTTTTTTAACTAATACATGTAATATTATTGTCAATTTGAAACAATTAATTATCCCAGAAAAAACCTAACGTAATTTTTGATAAAAAATTTTACCCGTAAAATCAATAATATATATTTCTTTATTTTTTTCAAATTTTAAAATGAATAACTTAACGTACCAAGAAAATGGTTTGAGCAATGCATGCATTTAAAAGTTAAGTTACTATTAGATATTAGGGGATAGAATTGTGTACTTCAATTAATGGCACCAACAAACTTAACTTAATTTGTCATCTGTACGTCTCCTCTAAACAAGCAATATCCCAAATACCCAGTGAAACCGTATCGCAAACAGCCCTACAGTGTTTATAATTGAGAGGTATGTCGTCAATAATATTGACAGCGGTGAAAGAAAAAAGCATCCAATCGTCGAAACTTGGATGGAATCTTAAGGGGGTGTCCCTAAGATGGAATTTGATAAAATTCAAAAATCCAAAAATTCTTCTATAAATCAAAACATGACCACTTTAAATTCTAATTCTTCTCTCTTTTCTATAAAAAAAAGTGAATATCAAAAAGACAAAACAACAAATATACTTCTCATTCATCCTCTCTAAACTCAACCTTCATCTCCACCCTTCGCAAAGTAATTTTTCTTCTTCTGATAGCTCCTAGGTTTCATCAAGACAAGCACATGAAATTATTGAGAATGAATTTGGACTTCCAAAAAAGAAAAAAAAAATTACAAGAATATTAGTGCCCAATGACGAAAATTGGAAATTGAATTAAAAGATATGACTATTTTAAACAAATGTTATGAACTTCCTCTAATAATTTAACAATTTTTGTTCATTTAGTTGAAAAAAACTATGAATATCTTTTTTGGAAGGGAAAAAAACAAGGTTGTATATTTTTATATGTTGTTTAACCATATATTTCTATTTTTTTCAATCAAAAAGTCACATTAATTTTGTCACATTTAATTTAAAAGTCACATATAAAAGTTAAAAAATTACAAATAGAAAAAGTTGCATTTAATTTACAAATGTCACATTAACTGTGTCGCATTTAATTAAAAAAATCATAAATAAAACAATTACATTGATAGAGCGCCATGTGTTTATTGAAAAGTTACATATATACACTAAAAAATTCAAAGTTAATTAAAAGTTATAAATAGAAAAAGTTACATTTAACTAAATTAAAAATGTCACATAAATTGTAAATTTTTCATGTTTTTTCTCAAAAAAAAAAAATTAGGGGGGAACATGACAAGGAGCAAATCAGGAAAAAAAAAAGGAAATAATAAAAACCCAAGGGGTAATTATATTACCACTACAAATTTTGTTTGCCACACCACAATTTTAATAAATTCTTTTATATATTTAAATAATTATGTGTCAATTACATAGTTACCCTCAAATTAAATACTCCATAAATGATAAAACAAACTAAAATTTTTTCTTCTACACCACAATGTCCGTGGCCGTCTTCCTCTTCCGTTCCTTTTATTGGAATTGAAGTCCAATGTCTAATTAGTTAGACTAGGTTTAATCAGACTGAATTAATTATTTAATTAGATTAATTAGTTGACTCACGTAGTTGTAGGCCCATAAGAGCTCAGTAAGACTAGGGTAGGGTTACATAGAGAGAAAAATAGGACACGATACGATCGTAGATATTCTGTTGATTTCTTCTTAGCATATAAAATTGACAAAATCCTAAACATACTTCCATGAAATCCGCTTCGAAATTGTTCATTGTAGTGGAGTTTCAAATTCATTCTTACAATGTGAATTGTTGTTAGAGCCTGGAAAATTGGATAGTTGTAATGATAAGCATTGCTCCAACGGTTAATCAAAATTTACAATTCATTGAATTCAGCAAAGAGGTAATTTTCTATCATGAATTTTTTTGAAGTACAAGGTTAATCCTAGGTATAAGAATTGAATGTATATTTAATTTATGCTATGCATGTATTGTTCAATTCCTAACAGTATTATTGAAGCCTACCTTGTTACCTGTTAGAATTTGTTTTATACTTTCATGAACTTGACAATAATTGTTATTCTTATGTATCTATTTAATTTGTATTATTGACAATAAAATCTGAATGTGATTCGGATTTCAAATGAAGAAAATTTTTGAAATTTGACTTCATAATCTGAATCAATCTTTATTGATTTGGGGCATATGAACGGATCTGCAATTTTTAAAAATAATAATAATGGTGCTAAAAGAACACATCCGGTGGGTGCGGACAGCTGCCGAAACTATTCCGGCAACTGATACGAATGACAGTAGCTCCCTTTGCCACCGCAGACGAGACTGTTGACCTCTCTGACTGAAGCCTTGCAGGCACCAGTTGGGCCGGATATGCCGAGGCTAGGGTTCTGAACCCTAGCCTGAATAGTGGCAGTCAATTTGGGGACATAAGCCTGTTGTGCAATTTCAAAAAGTGCACAACAAGCCCCTGTGTTTCTGATAGGTACAAGATGGCTCCATACAATTTCTCAAATTGCATAGACAGTCGTCTAAGTTTTGGAATTTGCAGATTCCTTACGTTTTTGAAATTTTAGAATGTCTCATATTTTTTGAATTTGACAAATTGGTTCATGGGGTTTAGATCGGAAGTTAAACGTTTTGTGAAATTTTAGAATTTTTCAATTAAGCCAAAATTAAACTTCATGAAAAAATTAGATTTTCCAAAATTATTTATTTGGACAAAGTTGAATTTTAACTTAATTTAAATTGTGATTTCAACCCTAAATCTTTTTAAAAATTATATCAAAGTATGACTTTGATATTAACAACAAAATAAAGATTTATTTTATGGTAATCCCCAATTACTAATAAAGTTAGTTAATTAATACGATTAATTTGATTGAGTTAATTAATATGATTAATTTGATTGACTTTATTGCTACGAAATTACTTGATTAATTAGATTAATTATTTAATTTCAATTGGTCGATTCTAGGAATGGCAATGGGGCGGGTTCGGGGGGTATACCTTCCCCCGTCCCTGCCCCGTTAAGGAATCCCCCACCCCGTCCCTGAATCGGGTACAAGGCGGGGGAGATTCGGGACGGGTACAAGAAAAATATACGTTACCCGCCTTATTAAGAAATAACTAAAAAAATGATGAAAAAAAGGAATTAAAACTAGAGTGAAAATATGGGTAGACTGGAGTTGGACTACTATCGACTGGAAAGGGGAGGCGTTCGACCAGAGTGAAAATGTGAAAGTGAAAGAGACTAGGGCTTGTGGTTTGTCTAATTTTCTTGAATTAGATTTTGTTATTTAAAGGAAAGTTAAAATATTAACCATTAATTATACTAAATATTATTAACTAACATTTTTTCCCAATATGTTTGAAATAAGTTTTACTTTTTTAATGACAATAATAAATAATTCGTCCAATTACTTTATTAATATGTTTTAATATACACAAAATGTTCTATACCAAAAATACATTAGTTTTTAGACTGTAAAAAATATATAAGAGATATGTTAACTGATCTTTTACAAAATAGAAGATAAGTTAATTAATACATAGCAAGTAAAATTTTGTTATAAATTTAAAAATGTTATCAAAAATTTAAAATATTATTAACAATTAACAACCCTTAGATATGAAATAGAAAATGATTTATGTAGAAGCTAAAGTTAAAAAAAATAAAAAGAAAATCAAAAAACAAATACGAACAATCTCCACATAAGACATCAGTTGGCATGGAACGGAAATAAACATTAAATATAGAATCTAAATATGCATAATAATTATTTTAGTTATGAAATTCAGAAGGTATTGAGTAGTTAGGCGTCGTCCCTAGCTATCACTGAACAAATATGCAGTATGTGCACACATATAATCATTTCCTTCTGTACTATTCGCATGTATGACATGTACACTTGTCTTATGAAAAGGCTGATTCCATACACTTGAATAAGATTCGACATTTTATTTGTTAAAAAAATATAATATGAAATAAATTTTAATGCTAATGTGGTTTTACCTAATGACAAAATATAAAATAAAAGAACTTTAATTTTTCATCAGTTATTTTGTAGTTAATGTTTAAAATATTGGTTCTAGATAATTTTTTTTATTAATTTTGTTAGTTTAAAATAATCAGTAGAATCAAATAAATTTCAGTAAACCTTCTTTTATTATTTTTAGTTTTAATTAACAATGTATATATAATGTGGAAAACTAGGGGCAAAACATTATATATTAATGGCACAATCAAATAAATTCAGAGCATAAATGACATATTCAATATAATAAAGTTTAATGAAATAATAAATAATATATAAAGTCAATGCTTAGAAAAGAAAATTCATGATTTTTAGAATAACAAAATTACAAGAGGATACTTTATATATATTTTTTATTAGCACACTAACAAAAATGCACAATAGCCTAGTCGTTGAGAACTCACTCCCCAACCCCCAGGTCAAAGGTTTGAATCTTGTCAATGTCATATTGAAGGAAATTAATTTGCGAGTCGGAGCGCGGGTTAGCGAGTCAACCCATGGGTTGGCAGGTCGGTTCCCGGGTCGGGTTGGAAATTTTTTTCTATTTATTATTTTTCTGATGCCCGTTAGAAATTTTTGACGGATACATAATTTCCGTCGGAAAGTATTAGCCAGTAGGGTATCACCGACGGATTTTCTGACGGAATTTTTCTATCAGTGAAGGTTGTTTCCGACAAATTTCTTACTTCCGTCGGAAAATCCGTCAGTGATGCCCTATTTTCTAGTAGTGATTATTATGGAGTTGAACTATATAATTGGTTGCAATAAACTAGCATAAAATACTACTAGCTATGGTTGTTCCGTTAATTTATTTTTTACCTTTCTTGTTTGAAATATAACAAGACCATTAGTATACGATATAAATTAGAAAAGGAAAAATTGGAGAATAGTTGCATTTAACATTAGATGGTCGAATGTGATATCTCCTAAAATTAACCATCTAGTCTTCTTAATGGCTCAAGAAGATTGAGTAGATGTAATCTACAATGATCAGCACTTTTAGATTATGTACAGTTGATTACATATTAGATGTTATTACTATACATAATTGAGTTGAGACTAATCACTTAGTTAAAATATTAAATTCATATTAAAAGGTAATACAAACCTTCTACTGTTATAGTGAGAACTAGAGTTCATTACCGATATCAGTTTATTAAGTAACTCAATGCTACTCGTTCGTGAATATATTTATCACTATGAAACATATGATGTTTCTAAAAAGTGGGTTGAATTTAACTAAAGTTTTATTTCTTGTTGAGTGATTTAAGGAAATAAAATTTTAGAGGCATGTCAAGTAAGTACATGATATGTGCGTAACAATTAGTTGTCTACTTGATGATCTAGGAGTCACATAAATATGTGATTGATAGCGTATCTACCTAAATACTTTATTGGGATTTGTTGAGTAACTCAAGATTCTAATAAAGCAAACGGGATTTTAGCCCACTGGAAATTCAAATGAATTTTAATAATTAATACATGAGACTCATTAATTCAGTAGGAACATAATTAATTTTCATAGAAGTCCATGTCAAATTAATTTTCTTAATTAATTAATTTTATTCTATCTTGTCATTACATATTTGAATAATGAGTATATTTGTAAATTTAATTTACATGTTCTATGTCAATAAAATTTTCTGGACCAAAATTATAACATTGACATCAGAATGAGAATAGTTCTCAAGTACCAAAAAAATAGATGTCTTAAAACAGATTATGCGAATGTTCTTACTAAGGAAGTTTTGTAAGCATGGTATAATTTTACAAATATCATGAGATGATGAATATAATAGGTAAGTGTGTTACTCACCATTATGAGTTATAAATATTGTATATAGGTACAGAGATTTATACTGTTTCTATTCATTTCAAGGAGTTGAATGATGAACCATATTGAGTAATATAAACTCTAAATGCTATTCAGAAGCACAATGAGAAAATGAGCTACGTATTGACTTAGTTCTATAATCGTTGTCAGATAGCTTATCACTGTTCATTGTAAATTGAGATGCATGAATTATATTCATATTACCCACTAGTCTATTTGATATGTTAAAACTATTGAATTTATCAACAATGTGATGTAAGGGCAAGTATTAACCATTGAAGCCTTTAACGGTATTTAAAACTAGTGTTTATAGAACTTTAAGAAAGATTCCAGACGGTGAGTAATACAGTTAAAGTGTATAAAGACATATATATCCAAAACCAATGATCTTTGTAGAGACAAAGAACATAAAAACTGTAAGGAATATATAATCATTATCTTGGAAAGAAAAAGATCTTAAAGAAGATTCTGTTACAAGATGAAAGTGATAAGACTGCTCTTCAGTCTCTTAAGTATTATATATTGGATATAGATCTCCTATTTTTTGGGGATATGAATGAAGCTGAAATAGAGTAGATTATTGCTGACTGGAAAAAATAGGACCTATAATAGGAAATGAAGCAAGTGTTGCTCCATTTAAAACCTACTGTTTGTTTTTACCTTTTGTTTTATTTCGGGATAAGAATATTGGTATTATGATCGAGTTTCTATAAAGAACATTATTTCTAACTCATATTTGGACATGAACAGTTGTTCCATTGAGATTGAGAATAATAGTTATTCTTGATTATGGAATCTACTAGAGAAATAATATTGATAATATTTGAATTTTAAATCCTAAAAGGTCTATTATTAGAATAGAAGGCAAAAGATGTATAAAGGATAATCTAGATTATATACGGTTCTGACATTAAAGACAAATAAGTCATAATCTATATTGATGTATTTGGACGAAAAGTCTACAAATGTCAGGTATAGCTTTTCTTATATTGTCAAGTTCAATGATGATTATATTAGATATGGTTTCATATATGTGATCATATTTACGCATGAAAGTTTTGAATTGTTCAAAAGGTTCAAGCTAGAATTGAAAAGTTATTTGAAAAGATATTCTAATATTTATATATGATCGGAGTAAAAAATATTCAAGGGTATAATTGATTATCTAAAGAGAATAAAATTCTCTTACAATGAATTCTCATAAATACACCATTCTACAATAGTGTATTTGAAGAGAAGACGTACATATTAGATAAGTTACAATTAATATGTCAAACAGTTCTTCCAAACTTGTTTTGGGATATGCAATAGAAATTTTATGTTACACACTAAAACGTATTCTATCTAAGTGGACTGATAAAGCTCAAAATTAATTTGGGTAATGACACTTATAGAAAGTGTATAAAATATTTCTTTGTGTATTATCTAACATGAGCTGTTGGACATGATTTATTATTCATATTTAAGATGAATGTCATCTTATGTTGTATTCTTACAGAAATTGTTTAATTTAAAAAAACAATAGGAGTGATTTTTGAAGGGGTTCAATAGACTACAAAAGAAATTGAGCAACTAAATGTGCTAGTGGATATACTTCATTTGATGAGATGTAAACTAGGAATAGGAATATGGTTCCTAAGAACACATCAGCTCTGTATAGACCGGATAGGGAAAATTCATCTACTTAAGAATATGATCATGTGGTTTTCAATATTAGGTTGATAACTAGAGGTGATGAACCTACAATTTGCCCAAAACAAAGGTAAAAGTGTTGACATAAAAGGTAAAGTTTGATGCTATAGAATTCAAAGTAAACTCTATGTATTACAATCAAAGTGTGGACTTCGATTAACTCACCAGAATAGGCAAGACCTATATGTTGTAAATTGGTTTATAACCAAGAGGTTAACACAGATGGTAATACTCATGTTAAAAGGATAAGATTAGTAGTGGAGGTCAAAGTCAAAGACAAAAGTTGACTTTCATAGAATCATATCTATGCTAACTTTTGAATTCTTTTGCTAATGTAGCCTATTGTTTGACAAATAGATGTCAAGATTGTATTCATCTATGGTAATCTTAGTAAGAATGTATATAATACAATTTGAGATTTTGAATCTATAAAGTCAAATTGAATATTAATCAAACCTTAGATGAGCTGAAACTTTCATTTTAGTAAGATAATCAAAGTGTTTGATTGCCTCAGGAATGAAGAGAAATAGTGTGTATAGGAAGTTAGTAGGAGTTTGACTGTGCTCATAATATTGTATAGGGATATATATTATTGAAACACAATATCTCTATATATAAACATAAAATTGAAAGCTTTTCTCTTTATGAAATTTGGGAGAGGTAGCATGCATCTTTAGGATACAGATCTATAAAGATAGATCTAGAAGTATGCTTGGCCTATCCAAAAATCATGTACATAGATAAAATCTTAAGAAGATTTTGTATGGAAGTGTCCATGTGAGGACTCTGTCCCATAAGGATAGGACCACTTTCTCAAAAGAAGTGTTATAGAACAAAGGTTGGGAAATATTGCATGGATAGAGATCGTTATGATATTACATATTTACTATGCAATGCTATGTATTGGATTGAATGTTTCACATGTTTTGAAGGTCAAACGCAGATTCCATGTGAATTCTGTTGAGAAGCATCTTATAACGGTCATGAATATTCTTAAATACTTGAGAAACACTTCAAGATATGTTTTTAAAGTATGGAGAAATATGAACTAAGAGTTCGTAGATTTATTGATGTTAATTCTTAGTCTGAAAAGACTAAAGATATATCCCATTCTAGAAAATATTTACTCATAATAGTAGTATGATCAACTCGAAAGAGTTCCAGATAGATAGCAACATTAGAAGTAGTAAATGAAGCGGCTTAGATCATAAAATTCATAACTAAACTTGAATTTGTTCCTAATATTGTTGATTCAATAGAGATTGTGATAACAATAGAGCCATCACACAAGCACTCATCAACAATCTAAATATGTTTTGAAGCAGTATATCTAGGAGCGTAGCCAGATGCTGGAGTACCCTTGGCCAGACCGCAAGATCAAGAACCTATTTATATAAATACTAATTTTTCAAAAAAATACACAAAGTTATGTACATTACAAAAATATTCAACTACTCAAAATCTAATGTTAAGCTAAAAAGTAAGTTGAACCGACAAATATATAAAAATCAAAATCATAAGAAAGAACAATCAAAATCATAAAAACTTATATGTTAGAATGGCTAACATATAAATCTTACCACAATTCTCCAACTGCATATGAAAGAGCAATCAAAATTAGTAAATCATTAGAATATTTGTGGCATAATTAGAATATTTGTGGCAGAGACAGAATTTAACTTCAAGTTAAAATTAACATCCAACTTTCAAGAAAAAAATTGCAAGTCAATCAGAATTGAACCATTGGGATGATATAAATTTAATTGAGCTCCCTGCGAGGCTGCCTCCCTAAGTCCATCCCTAAATGACTCAGAACTTGTCCTCCACACTTCCAGTGACCGGAACCCAAAAAAAAAAAAAAAATAGATGTTGAGAATTTGTTTCAACTTTCAAAATATTTTCAAGTTCAAGCTAGCAACTTAAATTACCTTAAAAGTTCAAACTTCAAGTCTTCTAATAATCTGGACTCTGAAGTAAGAAAGCTGGTATCGAAGTGGAACTCACTGTCAGTAGACTAAGGGGAGTTGCCTCTGGCGACAAGTACTGGATGAACTAGAAGTTAATGGGTCGATGGCTGCTGGAAAATTAGGGATTCAATTCTCAGACATGAGAAGTGAGGGAGTAGAGAAACTAACGATTACAAGCAAATTGGAAATTTTCATTCAATTGGGTCGGAGAGCAAGAGTGTTTGGGCTATTTTCCTCCTAGCCTAATGTCTTTACCCTTAGCCTAGTTCAGTTTACCCCAAGCCCAAAGGTAACAAAAATACTTTTTTTTTTCCCTAAATTTTTCTTGGGCCAGGCCCAGAATTGGGCTGTACCCTAGATCAGGGTGGCTTCCCCTTGGATCCGCCCCTGAGTATATCTCTTGAAAAGAGATAATACAAAGTGATAAAGAGATTGAAGGAATCCATTTAAACATATAAGAGATCTTATAGCAAAGTTATTATCTTAGCATGATAGTTATGATAAATCTATATATATTAGACACAATAGATGTTGGATCTATTTGTATGGGATTCTAGTATTGTAATCTTTATTTGATATTGATGTGCGTAAACACCTATTAATTGATCATTACGAGAAAATAGGGGTTTTACCCACACATATAAGTGTGGGTAAAGATATGGTTATGTGTGGGTAAAAACGTTTACCCTTACATAATGTAAGTGTCAACAAGTGTGACTATCGATCAGTAGAGGAAAGTTTTTACCCACAGATAGGTATATATGTGGGGTCAATGTTGTACTTTTATCTATACATATATGTGCAAGTAAATATCATAATATGTGTGGGTAATGTGACTGCCATATAAGCAATATTGGCATAGACGATGACATGGACGATGACGTGGTGACTTATGTTACAGGACTAGATGATTACAGGTCATATGACGTGTCCGCTGATGTGGATGATGACGTGTCTTCACATGTGTAACTTATCATGTGTGGGTACTGAATAAGATTATGTGTAAGTAAAAGTAAGATGCTTGTGTAGGTAAAACTAAGTGTATTTGTTGGTAAAAGTATATTTATGTGGGTAAAAGAAATTAAATGTGGTTAATAATTTATTCATGTATAGGTAATGATTCTATTTTTCTTTTTTTTTTTTGGGAAAAAAAGGTTCTTTTCATTTACATTTATAGATTACATGCATAAAAAGTTTATAAAATTATAAACAAATTTTGTAACAGAAAATTAAAACAATGGTTGCACAAATGTATTCGAAACAGTAAGGAAATTAAAAATATATTCGTATCACAACGATATCCAATAGAAATTACAACATCCTAATAAATTTTGAAAATTAATTCAACAAAATCAAAAAGTAGTCTACTGGACCAACAGCCACAAGATATGCTCGTAGGATGTCTCTCCATTTGAGCTTCCGAATGGTTATAATTCTCTCTAGAACTTTAAAGAAAAAAACGAAGTGAGAACATCCATGTTAAGTCAAAAATATGTTTCAGCTAGAAACCTCCATACAACTTGTGCGCATATGCACATAGTAAGCAATTTGATGATAAATATATTATACAGATACCTATTGAAGATTAGGCAAGAGATTGATAGTGAAACTTTCCCACTGCAAGCAACTTCAAAATGTTCGAATCAATTGGCTAAAAAGAACAACTAAATACAATGGTCTGAGTCAATAAATGAGAAGGCAAATCCATACGATGACGAAACACTGCAAGCAGTGGGAAAAAAAGAGAATGAGGAGTTAAGGAAATTGTCTACATTTCAATTTTTTTTACTCAGAAGTCCTGACCGGAAAGAGTAGATTACAAACAATTGAATTCTGCATGGGAATATAGGGCCATAATAGACTGTAATCTATTAATCTAACCAAACCCTCTGCCTACTCAAGAAACATCTGTCTTCAAATTCATTAACAGATTTCATCAAAGAAAATAGATAATTTAGTTGATTCGAGCATAAATTGCAATGAACACAAAATTCTATATTACATAGATTAATATTAAAAATAACTTACAGCTCGCTTAGGGAGGTTGACCGCCCAGCTCAAAAAAAATACACCACACCAACGAACAAATGATCTCGAATGAGATATTATAATCCCAACAAATTCAATATAATAAGAAAACTTTGTTGAAACTGACTAACAGAATGCCCTAACATTTCATTTCAAACTTGGACTGGTCTTTAGCTGTCCTATCTGCTTATATGGGATGCTTTCAATACCATCATTTAATTAATATTATATATATGACAGACACAAAACTGTGTGGAAATAACCCGCGGTTTATCACCACCAATATATAAGTGAAAATTAAGCAAAGAGATTAACAACAAATGACTATTTTACAGTTTACAAGACTTCAATTTTTGAGAAAATTAACAAGAAATTACAGAGGAAAACTTACTAAGGATAAGGGAAGTAAATGTAGATCTTATTGTTGAGTATATGTTGAATATCACGTTCAAGAAGTACCCACCAAATAGAAAAGGTGCAACTAAGTTACTCCAAGAAACAATTGATTTCTATTACTAGAACGATTAACCAATCATGTTGTTTGAATAATATGTGGCTACACATGGAATGCAATAAACATAAGATAGACTAGTAGAAAAATAAGATAGTAGCACAGATCACAAGAAAAGAAACAATAGTATAGAAAATATTAGCTAATCAATTAACAGTGTATATGACAGACATAATGGATTATGATCAGTCTAGACAATAATAATTGAACAATAACAAGGAAAGATTCAAGATATAAAAGAGTCAAGGCCTTGTCAAACTAAACAAGTGACAAGGTGTGATGACAAAGCTAGTTAACACCCATAACATATGTCAAGATTTACGTTGAGAAGAAGCACAGAAAAATATAAATATACATACCACCATGCTCAGAACATTGGTAAAGTATCCTTTGCCCAAAGACTCCTTCCTACAATTTGAAACATAAATTAACTACAAAGAAACAAAAATGAACTACCGAAAAGGGATAAAGCAGACACCTATTTAATATTCCTATTAATATACATTAATCTTTAACCACAAGAATGTCAACCACATATGAAGACATACCAAAGAAACTCACATTTGGTGCCAATATACGAATGAAGAACAGAATTCAAGGAAAAATGAACAAAATTTCAAGACTACACTCAGCACACAATGTTAAGACTTCACAGCCACAACTCAAGGCCACTTAAACTATATCTGAATCACAGCAAAATACTACAAAAATCCCTCAATTTTTTTAATGACTTTTAATTTATGATATTTCCCGAAGTAAATGAGGAAAAGTAATACAATTAGAATCAAAGAGCAGGAAGAGTTGATCAAAATATATTAGATGGACAACACAATGGGATAATTCTATCCAAATCCAAAAAAATTAGTAATAAACAAATTCAACCGAGTTCTATTTCTTGAACGCAAACCCTCTAAAATATAGGGAAAAGTCTTGGCTACAGAATATAGCAAAATCATCAATTGGTCAAGTTCCATTTCGTTAAAAACAATCAATTAGTTACTAAATCTTCGCCAACTATAGTAATACATATATGTATTCTCTTTTAGCAAATTCAATTAAAAAACACATATATTCAGAAACGCAGAACAAAGAATGTCCAAGGAACCAAAAAAAAAAAAAAAAAGAGCAGGCATACGTAAAATTGGGAATTAGGAATTTAGGAATTAGGGCTTACTTGAGGCTTTTGCTGCTGTACTGTGTTGAGCAAGTGACTGCCGAGCAACTACCAAATGGGAGACTCGACGGATGAGATGACCGCAGAGGTACCGAACAGAGATCCGTTTATCGGTTCACTTGCGAGTGGCGTTTGAATTGAAGGTTTTGTTTGAAGTCCTATCCACAATCCCAGAAGTTGGACTGATTTTTCTTTATTTTTGTCTTGGTTTTTTTCCCCGAACGTGGGAAGGGGAATTGGGAATTATTGGGATGAAGTAAAAAATTGTGGGCGGGGTTGGCGGCGTGGTTTTTGGCTGGGGTTAGATTCATGGAAAATTCTTGTTGGACTCAAAAAGAGACAAAATATTTGATAAAATTGATAAGATTATGTGTAATTAGTGTAGATGAAAAAGTGATGTGATGTGTTAAAAAAGAAAATTATGTCATGTGTCAATTTTGTTAAATTTTTTATATTTATTTATGCTCAAATAGCACAACCCTAGATTCATTTGTGTAACTATGCATCATATTAGAGCCACGTCATTCCTCTACACATAAATTATATTTATTTATAATTTTGTATGAAATGATATAAGTATGGTTTAGCAATTACCTTCTAATTTGTGATGGTTGTGCGCCAACGCCACGTTCGATCAATGTAAATCATTAGTAATTTTCTATTATAAGTTTCCAAATATAATATTTTTTATTATTTTATTTTTTTAAGGTCATATGTAATTTTTTCAAAATATATTCTATATATTTTGTTGAAAAAAATAATAGCTCATATGAGTTTAAATGATTTTTTTTAAACATAGAACAATATGATTGTCGGTGTTAAATAACATGGGTGTAACTTGCATAAAAAGTCTATTTTAGATCATGACATTAATTTTTGGGCAGCTCGGCGAGACGAATTGAACCAGTTCTTTGTTACTACTAATATCGTATCTTTCCAAAATTGTATTGCACGTTTTGATTTTTAGTTAGATATTTGCTTTATGTATTTAATTTTATTTTGTTCCAGAGACAATTCTTGTGGACTCCACCCATTAAAAGTAAATAAACCTTGTGAGCAGTCTATTTATTTCCCTTTTCATGTATTATTATAAGGTTCTCGGTTGCATTTGAATAAGAAAAAGATATTTGTTTTGTTGAGTTGAAGCTGTTTTTTCGTGAGTTGCATTTCAGAGAATTGGTGAGTATAGATGCGCGTATGTCGGCGTATATAAAACTTTAAAAATTAACCACTCACGAAGAAAATCATAATTACATGTCGATAATATAAATACATTTTCACAATTATCCTACAAGTTGTGGTGATCGTTTGTCATGTCATAGCCATGTAGGCAGTACATGTACATAAAGTTTGAAGAATTATCTACACATAAATAATACTTATAATTATGTGTAGGTATTATAAATTTTGGTTTTGCAATTATCATATAAGTTATAATAATTAGGCGTCACATTAGAGCTAAGTAAACAATTAGTGTATTTAAAATTTAGAGAATTACCCACACATAAATAATATGTATGATTATGTGTGGGTAATGTAAGTAACATTAAATGCCGCATCAATTTTATTAAAAAAAATTATATACTCCACCCAATTTTCAAAAATGTGGATTTTTCTCCTACCAAATTTAAATATAACTAAAAATATTTACGTACATATAATAAACGTCAAACACGACGCTCTTCCGATCTTATTAAATTACCCACACATATTAAAAATTATATGCAGCTAAATACCACACATAATATGTGCGGCTACTTTATATGTAGGTAAAAGAACAATTTTCTTGTAGTGCGATATATTCAAGTGACAGATCTATTCGTAAGATAAAAGTTATCTTGTTAAATAATAGAGTCTGTACAGTAAGATAATAGTAACTTGTAATTGTGAAATGTAAATTATATACTTATTCTTAAAATATCTCTAGTCAATGTAGTAATGAGATACGGATATCATTATTGCGGATAGACTAGCATATGTCGCATTTTTTCTTATGAAAAAGGTAACTGACCTGACAAGTTAGGATGTATAGACATCCGAATGGATACATAGATGTATTGTTGATTAAACATACATTGGATGACCCACTTAGAGATACCACATGATAAATCCAAGCGTCATTGATTGATCTCCAATGGACGGTTGTGGAATTGGTCATTTAACTTGAAGGTATTATAGAATCTTATGTGATAATTATTATACTTAGTCAAACATTAGAGGAGATTCTAGCAACGAGTTATCAGAAAAATGCTATACAAGTATAATGAGAGTTGCATAAGAGTTGTGAGTATAAAAAATGAGGATTCATCACTCCTCGACAATGGGAGATTATAACATGCTTTTTGCCTACTTTAGTTGATAAAAATTCCTCGGCTAGAGTGAAATTATGGGTTGAAAATGTTTTATTATAACTTAGTTTGATCAATAAATAGTTAAGGTGGATAATATAATTGATTGTTACGAGATTGACTCTTATTCATATCTCTTAATCAATTGGGTTATATTGATGAAGAGATTATATTTCCAAGATAATCGTACATATAAAGGCTTGTCATACTACATGACTTTTCCCTCATACGGGTTGCCTTGACACATTGCTAGATGTTAATCTTGAACGGCGACGTGAACTGATCGATCTAGGTGAATCGATGATAAATTAAAATAGAAATTTGGTTTATCTTATTCTAATTGGATAGAATAATAGTATCATGACGTTTGTCATCGTCAGTGGTAGTCTAATGGGTTATACACATAGATAAGAGTTTGTGATTTTGAATGGATATTGTCCAAGTAGGAGATTGTTGGAATTGAAGTCCAGAGCCCAATTAGTTGCACCAAGTTTAACCGGGCCGAATTAATTAATTAGTTTAATCATTTGACATGCGTAGTTGTAGGCCCATAGGAGACTGGTAAGACTGGGGTTTTACATCCTACGACTATAAATAGACGTATTGTGTTTAGGGTTACACAGAGAGACAAATAGGGAAATATTTGTATGACGAATTTTACACGATAAGATTGTAGATATTTTGTTGATTTTTTGCTATCACATGAGATTGATAGAACCCTAAACATACTCCCATAAAATCCACTTTGAAATTGTTTGTTGTTATGGAGTCTCAATTCATTCTTGCCGTGTTGATTACCATTAGAGCCTGGACAATTAGACAGCTGTGGTGATAAACATTGCTCCAACGAACAATCAGGATTTACAATTTATGCCGTTCATTAAAGACGTATTTTTCTATCACAAATTCTTTTGAAGTACAAGGTAAATCCTTGGTATAGGAATTGAATATTTATTTAATTTCTGCTGTACATATATTAGTCAATTCCTAACACCTTCATTCCAGCAGCACACTAGTGAAACTCATCTTTTTCTTCACCTTTAATTAACTTATTTCATGTCTTCTTGTGTTAAAACAATTACTGACTCCTAAACAAAATGAGTCGAAAATTTTGAAGAACTGGGCAACTGGTGGAAGGTAATGTGGTGCACCAATTAAAATGACCACAGATAGTATGAAAACTTTACGACTGGCACAAAACGGAATTAGAAAAATTGAAGAGACTTGTCAAGATGACAAAGGCAACTAGCGCAGTTGCAGTAGAAACTACACATATCGATTATCTTGTAGAGACTATAGAGATCATGGCTAAGGATTTTGGTTTTTAGAGTTTTTCCCCCCTTAATTTCAAAGCAGGTGGCTGCCAGAATGAGGCGACTCCTCGCATGAAGTTTTCTAGAAAGAATTTAAAAGATTAGATGAAAATGGTGAAGAACCGGTTCCGGTGGAGACATGAACGGGAATCTAGGAATGTGCATCACATTCTTTTATTTTAATTTTTGTTTTTTCTTATATTCTATTTATTGGACATAAATGTCATTGTAAAGTGGTATGTTTATCCATTTTAACTCTAATATATGGTGGAAATAATACGTGATGTGCAAATTAAATTCTGTAGTGAAAATATTAATTCCCAAGCCCAAAAGAGAACAATAGAGAGAAGAAAGAAAAAGAAAATAAAGAAAAAGAAAAGGATAATTAATAGGTATGAGTATGTCAAAAACGGCAGAGAATATGATTAAGAGAAGGCACATGCATTGAAAATATAATATTCCCTCTATCCTATGAAAACAGTCTCATTTCATTTTTCACAGTGTTAAGAAGTCCAATTAATATTTCCATAAAAGTTGAATTTATAAACATTTTTCCTAATATACTCTTTTATTTAATTGTTCTTCAAACAAAAGTGGACAATAATTTGATATTTTTATGGGAACGGGGAAGCATTTAATAGTAATTTCAAGTTGACAAAAATCAGTAATGACATTTATGCCATATATTTCAGTAAATTTTGTAATTTCCAGTTTTTCTCTTAATTTTCTCGAGGGCAACTATATTGACACCACCATTTTTTATAGAGTTGTGTTATTTGAACAAAATGCCAAATAAAAATTTTAACAAAACTGATACATGGCAACATCAAGTTTTTCAACACATCACATCATTTTTTAATCAATGGTAACCATATATACCACATCCATTTTGTCTAACTTTTTGTCCTTTAATTTGTCTAATTAGAATTTTTTTTTTTTTATAATCACACCTCACATCCTTAGATTTTCTTAACTATTGTACTTACACTCTTAACTTTTTTAATTAATTTTTTCTTGACTTTCGTTTGACTTGAATATCTTATATTTCACAAAGGTTTTCATCCAAAATTTTTTATCACGAAGTTGCTAAATATTTTAAATAAGCAAAATATGGTAAATTGTTAAGTGAAAGTTAATTATTTTTTCATTGTTTAGGAGTCCCATGATAAAAGAAATTGGACAAAACATTATTATTTAAGACAAGAAATATTATTAGAAAAAAAATTGCAAAAAAGAAAGTGATAAAAGCGTATAAGAGAGTAAATGGAAACATAAATAAGTTCATGGACCATTTATATAAATAAAATGTGGTGTGCTTATAAAAAAATGTAGTATCAATGTATTTTCCCTTTTTTCGAGTAGATTTGTCCCCTTTGTCGGTTATTCTATAGAAATTAATGGGTATGAATTTTTCTATTTTAATTCATTTGTAAAGTATATATGCTTCAATGAATGTACATTTTACTTTTTTTTCATGAGTTTACAAGTGTTGATGATTTGTTACACAACTAGCTAAACCATATATATTTTATTATTATGAGGTGGAGTAACTACTTAGTCCACAGCTTAGTTTGTTCGTGCAAGGCACAGGTGGGCTAACTAGTTAGTTGCTAACTAGGCTAACTAGTTAGTTGTAAAACAAACAGCATTTCTAGCAAAATAAAATTAGAACTTAGAAGATAAGTTGTAGTGTTCTAAATTTAGAGCCACGCCACCACATCTATTCCCAATCCGTTGAGGTTCTTAGCTTATTAGCAACCATGAAGATAATAAAAATACAAATTACAAAGTTGACGGTTTTCAGTACTGGGCACAATCTTAAGGGGTTCTTATTAGCAAACATATGAAGATGATAAAAATACAAATTACGGAGTCAACGGTTTTTAGTACTGGGCACAATCATAAAGAACGTGGAGGAGGAGGAGGAGAAAAAACAGGTGAAATAAAAGCAACAGGCATGCAACATGATCTTTAGTGAAGCAAGTGCACCAAGAGTAATGCAAAGAGAAGCCATCCCTCCATGCATAGAAACTCTTTAACACTATTTTCTATCCATCTGCAAAAATATTATAACGATTCAACATAATGTAAATGATTGAGAATTTCTGTCTGCAAATCACAATATTCTTGGAAACAAATACAGTTATTATTTGGTATTGAAATGAGAAGAAGATGTATTAATGCGTACCAGCTGGTTGTGGTCAAATGAAGATCATTAATAATTAGTTGTCATGATCAGAAGGGTAAATTGTAAGTTTGAACCCTCTGCCTCGCTCTCTTCTCGCGTTCTTTGCAGAATCAGCTGCTTCCTTGGTGGTGTGGTATAACTCCATAGTTTGGAGGCTAGAAATATTCGCAAGTTCAGACGGGACTTGTCTGAGTGAAGTGCAGTGTCGAAGATGAAGACTTCTGAGTTTCGGGAAATGACTAGCAAGAGCTTCCCAGCTTGCTAAATCTGAATGTTTAATAATTAGCAAGACTTGTAGTTGAGGGAAACCTCCATCTGTTATCCTCCACAATTGTCCCTTGAATGCATTGTTTTCCAGCTTCAGGATTTGAAGGCACTCCAAGTTCCACAGCGTGGACATGTGCTCCCAATCGAGCTGCGTGCCACTTAGTTTTAGGCTCTTTAGGTTGGGTGGAAATCTCTCAGGAAGGCTAGTTACTATTCTGGCTGCAGCATCATCAACAACGTTGTCCATCTTCAAATCTTCGAGTTTATTCAATTCTTTCACATTGTCAAACAGACTTTGCCCATCTGCGGTGACCTCAAACAGTTTGGCCAATTCTCCACGAATACCCAACTTATTTAGCTTGGGAGTTCTTCCTAAGATCTCTTGGGTACAACTTTCAGGTGATATGAAAGAAAGTGTTCTTAAGTTTTCCATCAAAGAATCTTCTTCCTTACTACTAGCTCGATCTGTAGACAACAGAAATGCATGTCCATGTGTTTGTAGATGTCTTAGCTGACTCATTTTCCGTATATCTCCTTCTATTTTGGTTGTTGTGTGTGGCGTCTTCACTATCAGAGTTTGCAGGTTTCGGAGCCTGAATGTAATTTCTTTAGGAATGATCTTGAAATAACCTTTGAGATAAAGATACCTTAAGTTAACCAGTTCTGCTAGGTCTTTAGGAACCTCGTCAGAGAAACATAGGAACCCACCATCCAGTACCCGGAGCAATCTAAATGCTCCCAAGGTGTGATAAACATGTTGATCCCTGCGGTGATCATCTGGCAACGTCTTATTTAATGACGTCTCACACAAGAGAGACCTAATACGTGAACCGTAATCTTTTAAAGATATCTGGTTCGAAGATTTCTGGTTCAAAGAGTTGTGAGGAATGAAGAGGCTACGACACATAAAGTGGTGACCACCGTGATTCTTTTGACCAGATTGCTTGATTTCATGGTGGAAGTTCTCTTCACAGGCTTTTTTCTTACAATACTCGTGTATCATGTCATGAACATAACATGTTCTCATTTTGCCATTGGACTTGTGATTATCCTTTTCCATGACTAGATTCATGTTCACAAGATCTTTTAGATAGTCATCTGCAATATGTTCCAAGTCCATCCCCTGCTTTTGTTCTACAAGCCCTTCGGCAATCCATAAGCAGATTAGTTTTGTTACAGGGATTTCGTAGCCTTTTGGAAACATCCCAAAATAGATCAGACACGCTTTCAAGTGATGAGGTAGTTGATAAATCCTCCAATGCATGGTATCGGCTAAATCTTGAGAAATATATCCCTTCACATTTTCAGAAACTTCTCTCCAATCAACAACTTTCGCACCTTTTTCTAGCAAAATTCCTCCGATAACCACTATCGCTAGTGGTAGTCCGCCACATTGCTCAACTATTTGCTTTCCGTAATCAACCAACCCCTCTGGGCATGTCGCCAAGCCAAACACTTTCCTTTGAAATAATCTCCAACTCTCATCAGGTGTTAACAACAACAATGGCTCCACTTTAGGGCCGGCATGCTTAGCCACATTATTGAAACAAGTAGTCATCAGTACTCTACTTTTTTTCTTTTTCCTGGGGAAAGCAATTTGGAGACTATTCCAGTCCTTTTGGGTCCAGACATCATCCATAACTATTAAGTACTTTTCCTTCTCAAAGGATCTATAAATTTCTTTAGCTAAACTTTCCTCACTCATGTTGCGCAAATCATCAGTAACCCTAGTGATTTGACCAAGAATAGCAAGGAACACTTTCTTTATGTTACAATCTTGAGAAACATAGACCCATATACGGTTGTAAAATTCAGATTCGATTAAAGGACTATGAAATACCATATGCGCTAATGTTGTCTTGCCTACACCGGACATACCAACTATGGATATAACTTCCAGTGCCTCAGTACCTTTGATAAGCTGATTGATAACTTTTTGTGCCTTTTCTTCAAAGCCCACCACTTGTTCCTCTATTATGAGAGCCTATATAGTATATATAAATGACAACCACATCAGACAACGAAGCGTCCAAAATTTAAAGAATTAAGCTATATGCAGACCCTTTAATTTGTGTGTTCCCTTTTACCGTTATTTACCCCTGAATTTTTATGGTTTTATCGATTAAAGACATATATGTAACATTATATCTTAATTAGTGTGATGCGTGGTGTGGCATAATTCAATTTTATAAACAAGAGAGAATAATTATAATGCACGGAGATTAATTTCAACTACTCTTCATGTTAGAGTTTCTTTTGTTATTCTATTCCTTGCAGTGACTGAAGGTCGGGCCAAGCCCCTCTCTTTTATTTGTTTCCTGTTTTCATGATTAATAAAATTAGACACGCTAGTGGTCTTTACTTTAAAAAAAATAATTATTATTATAATGCACAGAATGGGGGCTTATGTTTGTGTCTATCTCTGTGATACATGAAAGTGTAGCGTGTGGATTAAGAAGTCCTAAGAGAACGTTCTAGTCATAAAATCATTTCCTTAATATTAGATCTAGGTTTTATCAGTGACAGAGCCTTCTTGAGGATGAGCACCTTCTGTCGACCACACTCTACTTTCAGAAAACTTTTTATTCTTTAACTGAATTTGCTACATGCATGTTGCGGTTTTCAATTACTGATTTACGGAGAAAAAGAACAAAGAAGATGATGGAGGTGAAGTCAAAAACCCAAGTGTTCACGCAAAAATAGAAAAGAGATCTGGGAATTTTAATATATTTTGTTTACAGACCCTTTTCAAAGCCTCCTAGAGGTTTTGTAATAAAACTTCCCACCCTATGTGGCTCGTATAAATACACATCACTTGTATTTAAAATAGGCGTAGCGTGTATCTATACACCTCACATAAGTTGATAGGTTTCATTACAAAAATACTTTTGAGAGGTTTTTAAAATTTTCTTTTGTTTATATAAGCAAACACGTTGTTTTGTGAAAGATGAGAAGAAAATAGGTTGTTAGATATAAGAATGATAATAACTTTCTTCTTTCTTCTTTTTCCATTTTTAAAAAAAAAAAATTCTCTTTAAATTTGGTAAACAATAAAAATCTTCATTAAGTGTAGTATCATATAGTTGGACGTCCTTTATTATAGACAAAATATACAGATTAGTATGTGCTAAGACAAAAGAAATTATGACAATGTAAATGACATTTTACTCCCACGATTAATTTAAAAAGGCTTCAATAATAATATAATATTTCAAAAAGTCAAGTATTTATTTATTATTTTTTTTTTTTTTTTTTTGGTGAACTTTAAAAAAACTTTTCGCTTTTAATTAATTTTGGCCAGTGGCTCCACCACTGGATTTGACCATTATCCTCAATCCCAAACAGTACTTTAAAAAAAAAAAAGAAAAAGAAGGTTATTTCAAAGAAGAAAAAAAAAATTCATGATCACTATCACTAAATATATTTACCTTTTTGGGAGTCTTGCCTCTGTGACATACGTCCTGCGAATATCTAATACCATCCACCTTGCTCTTGATGGGTTCGATCTTTCGAGCCAAATCTGAAAGCTTTGAGCTAAGATCAGATATTGGATGCCCGATCATTCTTCTTATAGTGCTACCGAATTTATACTTGTCTAAATCAACAACATATTCATCCACAATGTCTTGTGCTTCAAATACTATGTCCCTGATTTTTTTCACCAACCTTTTCAGGGCACATGGGTTTTTCGACGCCTCTCTGGAGAATTCTTGGAGAGATTCCAGATCATTGCTCACATCCTTCACTTGATTCCGCAACTCAGGCGTAATCCTGGAATCCTGCTGATCCTCCTCTAGCATTTCTAGTAAAACCGTCAGAGGAGAATCCGCCATCGGTCTTGAATGAATTAAATCACCTATTCGCTCTCCATTGTCTGTGTAAATTAATGTATACTGCTTGGGATGGACTGATCGAGGATTAATTAGGTCGATCAGTTTGATCTTAGATGGGAGTAGCTTATAATTAATTAAGCTACTTTTTCATGCATTTTATATATACGCACGATGGGGGCACGCATGTGGTAGCTGGAAGGAAGCAGCTAGCTACCTTCAGAGAGAACAGATTTATAAATAATAACTGGTGCATTAGGTTAAAGTCATTCTAGAATACTTTTTTGATCTTGAAATGTGAAAATTCATGCCTAATGTATGACCGTTGGCATTAATGCTCCCTTTCTTACTTTCCAGTTTAATTTATTGTATTATCATCAACGGCTGGGATGTGTACGTTTCTCCTCTATTTCGCCCAAAAAAAGAATATATACTTCTGTCCTGCAAAAATTTCTCCTAAATGTTCATCCTTTCCAATTGTTCTAATTCTTCTTTCCATTCTCATCAAAATTTTCCTTTCAATCCCTCTTCTCTAACTATCTCATCATGTTCTCATCTTTGCTTCCTTTCAATTAACAACAAGCACCTACGGCCGAATTCACCTCAAAGGAATAGCACTATACTAGTGCTATCATATTATTAGACCACTTATCTGAAATATATGTATATAAATTACAATTAATCGAAAATTTACCTTTTAACTTTTATTAAAGACATTCAAAGAAATAGAAATGCAGGCAACTTATCAACCGCTTGCAAAACAGGCTTGTTAGATCCTCATTATCTGAAATGAAGTATATTGAAAAATTATAATAACTAGGTAAAATGAATGGTGAAAATTAAATGTAAGTTTGAAATGCATGGTTATAGTTGAGTAATTATTAGAAGTATTAATTTAAGATTTAGGACGTCTAGCGATATATTAATTACAAGAGTGTCTCTAATGGGAAGGTATTATGGTGGTTTGGAGGAGAGAGATAGAGAATATATGATTACTTTAATTAATGTGAATGGAAAGAGACGTCGGATGAAAGAGTGGGAAAAGTGAGAACATGATGAGATAGTTAGAGAAGAGGGATTGAAAGGAAAATTTTGATGAGAATGGAAAGAAGAATTAGAACAATTGGAAAGGATGAACATTTAGGAGAAATTTTTGCAGGACAGAAGTATATATTCTTTTTTTGGGCGAAATAGAGGAGAAACGTACACATCCCAGCCGTTGATGATAATACAATAAATTAAACTGGAAAGTAAGAAAGGGAGCATTAATGCCAACGGTCATACATTAGGCATGAATTTTCACATTTCAAGATCAAAAAAGTATTCTAGAATGACTTTAACCTAATGCACCAGTTATTATTTATAAATCTGTTCTCTCTGAAGGTAGCTAGCTGCTTCCTTCCAGCTACCACATGCGTGCCCCCATCGTGCGTATATATAAAATGCATGAAAAAG
>CAVNYN010283392.1:0-32702 GCA_963692815.1 Nyctanthes arbor-tristis | reverse complement strand
TGCAGAATGTGATGAAATTCGATTGAACTGATTCTCGTTAGCCCGCATGCCCACCCTCCCCCCCCCCCCATCAAAAAAAGAAAAAAGGAAAAAAGGAGGAGTAAGGATAAGCTCTCTGACATTGTTGGATTGAGGCATCATTGTATACATTACAGTTCCAATTAGGACTATATTCCACATCATATCAGTCGCCTTAAATTTGATTATAGTACGTTGACTTTACGTCCTTCATTATCACTAGAGGGCCTCATCTTTGACCATTCCTCCTTGTGCAGTAGTTTATGTCCCTGTAAATAGTCCAGGTTTGAGAGAAGTGCTCTTTGTAACTCATTGTTCATTTCGAAACACATGCAGGTTAAAAGTCGTTACACTACTGGTGCTGCTTCAAGATCTTTTACTTCTACGTCTTTTGACCCTGTCACCAAAAATGAGTATGAATACATAAAGGTTGAGAAAAATCCCAAGAAGAAAGGCTATATCCGGTTGCAAACAACACATGGTGATCTGAACATTGAGCTGCATTGTGATATTACTCCTAGGACTTGTGAAAACTTCATCACTCTCTGTGAACGTGGTTATTACAATGGAGTTGCTTTCCATAGAAACATAAGGTACTTAATATAGTTGTTTGTTGTAGCTTTTGTAGTTTTGATTTTGGTGCTATATCAAAATCTGACACCAATAGAATTTGTTGGCCCTGATGCACAGAAACTTCATGATTCAAGGTGGTGATCCAACTGGGACCGGGAGAGGAGGGGAGTCCATATGGGGGAAGCCCTTTAAAGATGAACTGAACTCTAAGTTACTTCATTCTGGGAGAGGCATTGTTAGCATGGCAAACTCAGGTCCGCATAGTAATGGTTCACAGTTCTTCATACTCTACAAATCCGCAAATCATTTGAACTTCAAGCACACAGTTTTTGGTATGGTCGTCGGAGGCTTGACTACACTTTCAGCAATGGAGAAAGTCCCAGTTGATGACAATGACCAGCCTTTGGTTAGTAATTGTCCTCTTAGTGTTTCTTTCTCTTCCATCTTAGTTTCCAGTTGACTTCTATTTTTGTCTCCTATGCAGAAATTAACTTCATTCTTTTTCTCAATAATATTTATTAACTTGTATTTCTAGGATAGTATACCTCCGTCTCGCAAAGATAGTCTAATTTTCCTTTTTCATCCTTCCCAAAATACAGACTACTTTTCTCTTAAAAATGTAGTTGGAATATTAATTTTCTTTTATGCTCGTATTTAATGTGCATTATAATCAACAAAATAGTGTTATCTAAACTAAAATATTTAATAAATGAAAGAGTACATTAGGTAAATGATATTAAATTTTACCTTTTCAACACTATTAATTGCATTTTCCTTAATATTTGTGAAAATTGGAATTGGATTAACTTTGTGGGACGGAGGTAGTATCTTCTCTCTGTAATTAAATGCTCCTAAAAACTTCAATTTTCAACATTTTTGTGGGACAAAGTGGTTGAGCATTAATGAAGAAAGTAGATGATACTCCCTCCGTCCCATATATTTAGGCTTGTTTGAGTTTTCACAAGGATTAAGAAATGTAGAAGGAAAGATATATTTTGTAAATTGTGTTTTTAAATTACCCTTATTTAATAAGTAGAATTTAAAATTGATAGTTATAACTAAATATTAAATGGGGTAAGCTAGTAACGTAATGTAAACTAATCTCCTCAATAAAGAAACAAGTCTATATATTTAGGACATCCAGAAAAGGAAAACAAGCCTATATATGTACGACGGAGGGAGTATATAACTAAATAATTAAGATAAAAGTATATAGAAGAATAAAAAATGAAAACACAACTAATACTCTTGGAAGAAGTGAAATGAAGAGCAACTAAATAATTAATCTTCTTTTGTTCTTTGTGTGTGCGTGTGTGTGTTTTCCCCCCTTCTCTCTCTCTCTCACACACACACACACACACACACACATCAACCACCAGGGGTTCTAATATTTGGACTTCTAAAAAGATGTGGGTTTTAGACTTTGATTAAAAACTCTGTATGTGTGTGTCCATTTTTCTGTATGTGTGGCTCTGGTGAATCTTTGAAGCAAAAGAAGCAGAAATTCTGGCTGTCCGTGTGTGGCTAGAAGCTCGAGTACTCAGCATCTTCCAGGAAAAAAGAAAGAAACTGAAAAGAAAATCAAGGGATTTCCTTAGATATTGTAATTTCTTGCTTTGACCTGGCTGGGGTTAGGTTATCAGTTATATATCAGTTCTTCCTTTCCTTTTTAAAATTAATCAGCTGTCTGATTGGGTTCGGGGCAGGTCAACCCTGACCCCGCAGCGACCAGTGGCGGATCAGTGGCATTCTGGAAGTTCTTTGAGGAGGTTGGGAGTGGCGTGGGGGAGCAGAAAGCATGATAAACACCCACATAGTTTATATTTCACTTTGAGTTAAATTAATCGTAAATGCAAAGTGTAAACTTGGGACCATTTTCCGGGTATATCATTTGGAACAGTGGTATGATAAATCAGCAATGTATATGGACACGGATGTTATGCATCTTCTGTTTTCACCTTTTTGTAGTCGAGGATTGTATTTATGAAGGTTTTGTGATTAGAAACGGTATACATTCAGAGGGATTTGACATTTTCTTTTGGTGCTTGTGCAGGAAGAGATTAAGATTGTCAGTGTAGAAGTCTATGTCAACCCGTACACAGAATTTGATGAAGAGGAGGAGAAGGAGAAGGCTGAAAATGAGAAGACAGCTGAGGATGAAGAAAATGTCTGTTTTGCAACTCCTCGATATTGCAATATTATTTCCTTTTAATTCAATTTTCTATTGATTAGTGTACCGCTTCGAAATTCATTAGTTCACGTACGTTCCGAATTACATTTCAGGATAAGATTGGTTCATGGTACAGCAATCCCGTCACAGGAACAGGGACTCCCGCTGTGGGGGATGGTGTCGGTAAATATTTGAAATCAACGACTGATCAGGTTTCCTCTGCCTCTGCTCTTGACAGTGATGCGCTGGGGAGTTCTACAGCAAAGAAGAGAAAGGTAGGCGTGGCCACAAGAGAACTAAAAGACTTTTCTGCTTGGTAATACATTTTACTATCCTGTATCAACTGCATGAAATGAATTATATTACCACTGGTTTAGCCAACGAGCTACTGAAATTGAAGGGTAGACCATTATACGCACGTGTCGTAATCGCTCTGTAGTCTTTTACGTACACTGAAATTTTGTAAATTGCTATTAACTCAGCCGCATGCCTCATCGAATTAGTGTCGACAAGTGCAAATGCACAGTGTTCATCAAATTGATAGGATTATTGATTTTATAATTTATGCACTGTCAAATTCGTCTCTGCTTTTCAATTTAAAAAGTGAGTATGTAACTGTGACAATTGGGAGTTCAAAAAATTTTCTAACAATCAAGGAGCATCAAATTGAAATGGAAGATTAGTTCCCAAAAAAATATTGAAATGAAAGGGGTTAGATACTTAATAACGAATTCATTAACATGAGGTAATAATACAAGTTCGGTGATTCGGTGAAACATAAAATATTAGAGTGATCAACATGAAACGAAACCATATAGTCGAGTGATCTCGTATGAAAATGCCCCCGCTTCATCTCTCCACGAACGTGACTAATCGGTCCCCTCTCAATAATGCAACAAAGAAATATGAAATATTGACAAAGACAACTCACTCCTATAATTTTTTAAAAGATGAAGTCATGTTATACAACTAGGGACAAGGGATACGTGGCAGCAATGTCTCTTCCAAAGTCAAAAACACGTAAAATAAAAGTCTTTGTATTATGTTAATATATATATGTGTGTGTGTAGCACCATTGCTACTGAGTAGCAATTTAGGAGCTTGCGAAAAAATAGTAGGAGTTTAAGTGACAATAAATGTGATATTGAGTGAAAAGTGCATGTGCAAGTGATATTTTAATACCATGTGAATTCATGTTAAACACTTAACACTTCTTATTATTTACAAGTAATTATTCAGGTAATCTTTTTTAAAATCAATCGGCTTATTTTTAAAGTATTATTTTTCCCTAATTAAAAAATATACAAAGGTAAAATTGTAAATTTATCTTTATTTTTGTAAATAATTAATAATTATTTACTAATAGTATTTCCGTAATTCTGTCCCACTATTTTTGTGTAACTGAAGATATGACATGGGTGAATTTATGCACCATTGTCAGCGTACCAGTCGCAAAGAGCACACTTGTTTGATTCTCATTATAAGGTCAAATTTATAATGAAAAATTATAATGAGTTGAAATGAGTAATGAATATTTATAATTAAAATTTAAAATGTGCGTTAATTGTTGAGTAGTTATTAAATCAATAGTTAAATTAATAGTAAATGAAATTATAGTGGGAAGAATTATGCTCTCATTATTTTCTTTATGAAAACTTTTGCAATTGATTGCGACTACAAAATAGGCTCCGGCTTGGGCTGTGGCTCGGCTTCTGCCAATATGGGAAATTTGTCGTATTTCCGGGGGCAGCAGGGACATTTCCACATTATCACCAACGATCAATCGTCCCTTTGGGTGCACACAAAAACGCAACACCACGTTCATCAATCATCAATCAATGCCCAGTGGCGACTGAATAGAAGAAGAAGAAGAAGAAGAAGAAGAAGAAGAAGAAGAAGAAGAAGAAGAAAGGACGAAATTTGTTGACAATAAAGTCAATTGAGAGAAGACACAGAGAAGAGATCTGTCTTGTTTTCGAGTCATCGGAATTCAGGAATGGGTCTCTGGGAAGCTTTTCTCAATTGGCTTAGAAGGTGTGTATCAGATTGTTCATTTTCCCCGCCTTTATTATTTATTGAATTGTGTAATTGACGTAATAGTTGCCCTGCTGGGCGTCATATCAATTTTGGTTTCTCATTCAGGAATTTGTAGCTGCACGATCTACTTTGTCTGGTTGTTTGAATTCTTTCCGTTGTTTCTTTTGTGTTGAAATTTAGGTCTTTTATGTCAAGTTTTTGCGTTGATTGGAAATTTTATATCTTTATGTTTTGTCATCTTCTTTCTCTGTGTTAATGCAATGTTTGGGATATAAATATTTATATCTGTCTGTCGATTTCCCCACTTGGTAGATTGCCTTACACAGATATGACTGTTTTTGTTAGATAAGATGGAACTGTGGCAAGGGCAGTCGGAAATTGCTTATCTTCGGATTACCTGTTGGTGGCTAATTTAATCAAAGTAGTTGAAGAATTTGTACTTTTTATTCTATTGACCAAAAACGATCTCCCTTTCTTTTATCTTTTTCCTGCCAATTGAAGAATAGTATTTTATGATTTGATGACCTAAGACGACTAGAATCAGTTCAATTATCTAATTACGAATTATTGCTTGTTTTAATGCCTAGTTACTGTATAAGCTTGGTCATATGAAGTTCAATTATCTAATTACGAATTATTACTCGTTTTAATGCCTAGTTACTGTATAAGCTTGGTCATATGATTTCTGATAATTTTTAAACTTGTATTTGGATGATGTCATTGTCATAACTCATAATATATATTGTCCTTCGATTGCTTCTATTTCTTGTTTCCCTTTTATTTTCAGAGAATCCTCTTTGCTTCTATTTCTTTCAGGGAAACCATGTACCTTTAGTAGTTCATTCTCTTTGTCCTCATTTCATATATGGTTATAATTTTCATGCCATGTTCATTGCAAAATTTCTCATCATTGTCTTGCTGCAGTGTGCAAGATTCTTGCAAGTGGTAATAATATCCTTTTTAAAATCCACTCAGCCACCATCTCTGCTGTGGTTCTTGCATTCTTTTATTTATGTTGTTTCTAAAGAGAAGTTCGAACTATTAAGAATTCATTTATGCAAGTTAGCTCTGAATTTTAGACTGAAATTGATTGAGTATGCTAAATGAAAATAATTTTGTGCAGCTTGTTTGTCTAATTGATTTAATTTTTTATTTAAGTGGATATAAACTGAAAACTTGAAGTATAAAGGACAACTAGAAACTACAATATTGAACTTACTTTTTCTTGTGTACGGGGGATGTCTCTATTCAAGGGTAACGACATTCCAATGCCAGTGGGTATATGTCATTTTCCATGAATATACTTCCATGGTTGCATGACTGATAATGCTGACTACTCCCTTTATTGTTGGGCAGTTCAAAGACCAAACCAGACCCATGAAGTTGAGTTTTGTTATGTTGAAGCTTCAAAGGCAAATAAATCAAGTTTGACCCATTTTTTCCTTATCAATTTTACAATGTTACTCTGCATGCAAAAATAATGCATGGTTTGAGAATCAGGACTCTGTCATTTTGACTGGTTATCCTGCTGGCCTGTTTCATTGGGGTTGGTAATTAAACCTCCCATCCCAATTTTGTGGTTGAAGTTTCATTTGACTTTCTTGGAAGGTCTGATGAATTCTTTTGTTTTAGCTTCTGAAGTAATTGTTTGTTAATGTATTTTTCAGTTTTGCAAGTAATAGTTAGGAGTCTTAGTCAAGTCACTTGTCTCTCTTCAAATTTTCTACTGTATACAATTCCAGCGAAGACAACTTATTAATTTCTGGGAGTTTGATTATCTTTCATGCCAAGGTCATTGAAGATTTTGAATTTTCTGGTTGCCTACTGATTATGTTATCCATTACGTTTCTTGCTGATGCAATAAACTTGGTCAATAAGTTCTCTCCTTATCACTTAAAATTTTTAGTACTTCATCTGCTAATCCGATATTACACTATGAAACTAGTGCTTCATTGTCTGAATTGATTAGAAAGGAAGCTTTGTATTGAACAAGCTGTGCTTTAAGTTCATAGGAATTTGGTCTTTTGGAGAAGCATTGATGACCAATTGATAAACATTAAACTGAATGTTTTTCCTTGTGAAATAAAAATTTCTAATGAAAAAATAAAATTAAAAAAAAAAAAAAAGAAAGATTCTAATGAACTTGCGTAATTTATATGGTTACAGCCTTTTCTTTAAGCAAGAAATGGAGCTTTCTTTGATAGGTCTTCAAAATGCCGGGAAAACTTCACTTGTGAATGTTGTTGCTGTAAGTACATGTATTTTATGCATAATCTTTTTCTATCTACTTGTACAAGTATTTGCCAAATGTTGTCCATTTAAATTTTTCATCTTTTTCTTAGACTGGCGGATATAGTGAAGACATGATCCCCACGGTGAGTTTTCTTCGTACCCTGCTGCTCTAGATTTACTGACTATTGATCACATATCTGGATATTTAGCTATTTTTATGATGGCCTTTTCATCCTTCAGGTAGGATTTAACATGCGAAAGGTTACTAAAGGAAATGTCACTATAAAATTGTGGGATCTTGGAGGTCAACCTAGATTCCGGAGCATGTGGGAGCGATACTGTCGGGCAGTCTCTGCTATTGTGTATGTAACTACTTCCAGCTTACATGGTTTAGAATTTATGCTTTAGCTTCCTTAAGTGTTCCAATTGAGCATATGCATAACATATGTTTGTTAACTGCACCCCTCCCTTACACCTCTTTTTTTCTCTGAAATCTTAGAAAACATTTTGATGGTCTTTTTATTTCCATTATTTCTTTCTTTCTTTCTTACTTTCTACCATTATTTTTTTAAAATCTAAATTAGTTGGCATGATGAAATTTTAGTTTTGGTACAAGCATATAAGTTTTTTGCTCAGTTGACGATTAATGTGTTGTATCGTGGTCACCCACATAATCTAGTTATTCTAGTTTGATGTGCTAAATTCTAAGATTTAAGGTGGCGATAATTTAATTGGTCAATTGTCATCTGATTAAGTACAGTTACGTCGTTGATGCTGCTGATTACGACAACATCACAATATCCAAGGGTGAACTCCACGATCTGCTGAGCAAGCCATCACTTACTGGTATTCCTTTGCTGGTATTAGGAAACAAGATCGACAAACCCCAAGCCGTATCTAAGCAGGCTTTGACTGATCAAATGTAAGTGGAGAGAGGGAACTACAGTTTACCTTATTTATTTATTTTGTTTTACTTTTTTGAATCATACCGTTTATTTCTCTGTTTAAGCTAAAATTGTTAACTCATTAAGTGATTAAGTTTTAAGATATATGATTTCTTCTTCGGTTAAAGTCAGCAAATATTAGCTAATTAATTTGAGAGCAAGATGAGAGTTATTTTCAAAACAAGTAAAGGCAAGAAAAAGTTAACACATCCATACATTTTAGAAAATGAAACTGTACCTCGTTTTGAGCTTTGCCAGACATGCTATAGCCCTTCCTGACTTGAAATCCCAGAGTGATCAGTATGTAACCTTATGTTAACTTCTACATTTGGTAATTAGAAATGGCATTATTTTGTTCAGGGATTTAAAATCCATCACTGATAGAGAGGTATGCTGCTTTATGATCTCGTGCAAGAACTCAACAAACATTGACCAGGTCATTGACTGGCTAGTCAAGCATTCGAAGTTGAAGAGTTAAGGTTGTCTCTCTGCGCTATGCCTCTGATTTATTTTTATTTCATAAAAGTCTTAAAGAGATTGATTTTCCTAATTGTTATTGATGATGATACCCTATACATTTGTTATTGTGACTAATTGGCTGGGTACCTCCCTCGCAGTTGTCTTTGCTTATTGTAAATTAACTTATATATCTGTGAAGACTTCAATGGCAATTGACTTCTGTTTTGGGTTGTTTATATATTACCACTTGATTCTATGTTAATAAAATTTTTCTTGTATCATTAACCATAAAAAATGATTAGTTACAGTTTTCAACACGCATTTCTTCCGTCGCCATTGCAAAAGTTTATAATTCAGTCTTTTTTTGAGGTACAATTTTTTCTGTAAATATATGTATAATTTCCAAGAATAATGCTACACCTTTAAGTTGGTTTACCAATTAGTTCATTGGTTTACAATTTTAACCCTAAAATATGTAAAGCTCAAATTATTTAAATGCCTTAATTGGTGGTTTTACCCTTCATATTAATACACACTCGGTGAACTAATTGGTGAACTAACTTGAAAGTTTATCATTACTCAATTCCCAATATGAATTGCCACATTTGCTTATTGCTCGGGTTAAAATTCTTAAAATGATAGAAACCTTGCACTTCTTGCAATGAAAATACAGGACAGCCTAAAGACTGAGAGGCGCTGTTGTTGCTACCGCCGATCGTGGCTGTTAAACTTCTTGATAAATGGAAAGCAACATAGTTTAAAGGATCTTAAGTTGTCTTAAATTCGATGGGTTTTTGAGCCATTCTCGTAAACTAAAGTTTGTAAATTACGACATAATGACCTTCTCCCTATTTCCATTTTTTTTTTTTTTTGGTTTTTTAATGCTAATTACCACTCCGCTGTCTCACTATTGTATTCCTTTTTTATCTATATTAAGTTATAAGTCACTTTCTTTATTGATATGTAGTTGATGTACATTAATTTAGTTATATAGCCACGTTTAATGTACATGATTATTAACAAAATATAATTTAAAGTGAAATAAACAGTAAATTAAATGGTATATTAGTAAAATGTTCTTAAACTTTACATTTCCACCCAGTCTGGTTTACCCACTCACTGTGGGTGAAGTTATACCGTCTACTTTTAACGCGGTGCACACATAATCGACACACATGATGGTCATATGTGTGACACGGCCGGTCATGTGTGTCGGCTATGTGTGTACAACGTCAGAAGTGGGAGGTGTAACCCCACTCACAGTGGGTGGTGAACAAAATCACATTTCCACGAACATTAATTGATTTTTCCTTTATTATCCTAATTAACATAGAAACATTCTAGAAAAAATTTCAGTACTCTATGAACATCATACACTCCATGCTCCACCTATTATATTTTTGACACGTGTAGCCTTATCAGTCTCATTTAAACCACTCCACACCACAATGGGTTCTGGGGCCATAATTTGCTTTTTAATTTGGACTCCAATACTCATATGTGAGCTCTTAATTGATTAAGAGCACTGAGCAACACTGACGTTTTTTTCCAAATATGTAGGCTTATCTGTTTATTGAGAATATAAATTACATTATTTGACTAAGTTACTATTATTTAATACTTAGTTATATAAGTACCAGTTAATAGGTAAATTAAGAATAAAGTTTACAAAACAATATCTTTTTGAAACCGTTCTTAATTCATGTGAAAACCTAAATAAATCTAATATATATACTGCAAATTAGAGAATTTACACATAATCTAAAATATATTGCACATTTACCCTTTTCAATTGTAAAAATACCCTTATTTATTATTTTTTTCCTTTTTAATTATTTTAAAAAAATTTATTTTCACAAAATTATCCATTTTAATGTTTTAATTAATTTATTAAAATCAAATTATAATAAATTTTAGATATATAAAGACTGGGAGTGTACATTGGGCAAAGGGTGGGCTTGGCAATCCTACATCTGGATAATTGGACCGTAATGCGGGATCTGGATGGTTTGACCCATCTAAACGCTAATTTCTTTTCCTTCTTTCTTTCTTTCCTCTTTTTTTTTTTTAGTTTGACCTCTCTTAAATTTCTCAATTTTCCTCTAGACTAGGTTCTAATTATAATTTGGGGATTCTAATATAAAATAAAAATAAGTAAAAGTGAAACTTATATTTAATAAAATCAAAATATGACGGTTCTATAAAAAAAATTGCATTGTCAACTATCAGCCTTTTTATAATTCTTCTTTTTTTAAATACAACTAGGGAACTTTGGAGAATAGAATTATCATAGACTCAAATTCAAGACATTATCTTAATAAGAGGTGATCTTTAACATTTGAACTATCATTGTTGATCTCCTTTTTATGATTTCAACATGCATAAGCAATATAATTCTCATTTTTCCCCCAAAACATGTACTTCTCAATAAGTATTGAGTTTTAACATGTCATTATAATACTTTTAAAAAACGCAACATAATATATAACGTCCTCAATTTTTTCGAATACAATTTGAATATCATACTAATGGAATGATGATTCAAAACACTCGAGTCAAAATAACTCAATAATTGGGTGTCTTTACCACTGGCAAGCCCAAAGCCACCTTGCCAAAAAATTTCAATTTATCTCTCAGATGACAAAGCATATTATTATTATTATTATTATTATTATTATTATTATTATTATTATTATTATTATTATTATCATCATCGTCATTACTACTACTAGAATTTTCACACGTACGTTGCACGAGGAGCACAACAGCAATAAGAAAATTCAAGATTAACATGTACTTAGTTTCAATTAAACATATATTACATACAATAAAAGTAATATACAGTTGATTTAAGGGTAATTTACAGCTACCGTCCCCAACCTTTTGATTTTTAATAGATTACATCCCTAATCTTTAATTCTACTCTTGGGGGTCCTTAACCTTTCCCAAAATCCTCCCCCAGGTCCCTAAAGATGGAAACCATCCATTTTAGGCGTTAGTCAACCCGATGACCAAGGGCAATTCCAGTAATATACAAGAAATAAATATTTTAATTTAAAAAATAAAAATAAATTTAAAAAATTAAATTTAAGGGACGTCCCACCCCTTTGCCATATCCGGTAGCCAAAGCGCTGTTGGAAATGGCAGTAGAGAGGGAGTGTCTCCCCCCTGCTTGTTGCATTCCGACAACAAGTAAAAAGGGGGAACTCTCCCCCACCACTACCATTTTCGACAGCCCTTTGGCTGTCCGAAATGGCAACAGTGGAGGACAGTCCCCCGTGCTTATTGCATTCCAACAGCAAGCAAAATGGAAAGTCCTCCCAATCTCCTGCCATTTTCGGCAGCCAAAGGGCTATCAAAAATGGCAGTAGATGAGGGAGGCCCTTTGGCTGTCGAATATGGCAACGGCTTGGGGTCCCCCTACATCTATTTTTTCTAAAATTTGTCTTTATTTTTAAATTAAAATATTAATTTTTTGTATGTTACTGAAATTGCCCTTGGTCAACGGGTTGACTAACGCATAAAATGGATGGTTTCCGTCCACATGGACCTAGGGAAAGATTTTGAGAAAAGTTGGGGACCCCCAGGGGTAGAATTAAATGTTAGAGATGTAATCTATTAAAAGTCAAAAAATTGGGGACGGTAACTGTAAATTACCCTTGATTTAATTATAACACCCTGTAAAATTTTAAGGCAAGTTGACATTCAATTAAATGATGAAAATTGAAATATGACTATGTGATTGTATTTGAAGAGTTACAAGACTGTCAAGAATTATGATGGCATTGGATGACAAGATTATTACCTATATGAATATGATCACATGATTAATATTTGGACAATGAATTGGAATTAAAATCTGATTATTGAGAATATATTGATAATGTAAAGGTTATTTTGACAATGAACCGTTTGAAATGCCACAAGTATTCTTGAATTGTATTAGAAAATTAAAAGATTGTTATTCAATTGACGATAGAGAAAGAATTTAGTCCTCAATTGACATAAACTAAAGAACAGAAACTTAATTGAAAGATAATGCAAAGAGGAAGGACCTTGCGGACAATTTTCCATCAAGTGTAAGGTATTCGTCGCGCTACATGTCGATATGTGATTGGCAGAACTCAAATTTTATTAAAAATAATTTAATCTTAACTAGTATAAATAAGGCTAATGGGTCCTAAAGGTTTCCTCAATACCCAACCTCCCATCTCTAACCTAAAAATCTAGCTAAATTCGTCCATAAAGGGCAGGGGCAACTACTCTCAAAACCTATCAAAACCTAGTTTTGACATTGAAAAAGGCTCCTTATAATATATAAAAAGGGTACAACCTAAAGAATGAATTTGAAGTGAGAAATACTAAGATTTTGAAAGCACTTTTCCATCTACAGTTATTGAGGTGAGTAACTATCATTTTAATTTCTTTTTTAACATTAATGATGTTTTAAAATGCTAAGCATGTAATTGATTAAAGTAATGAACATGGATTCTGATGCATTGAAAAGAAATATTGATATATTGCATTTTAAATCACTAGTTGCTCTACCCGTTCTATATCTGTTATGTTCTGCTCTGTTGCCACACTAGGAGTCATCTAATGATGCGATGATTAATGTTGTATCTGCTCTATATCTATATTGATCTGTTTAGAATTATGGTAGGGGCCAACCGGGATTTAAATGTGGATCCACTTAATTGTACATGGCCATGATTGAATTGATATGATTCTTGTGCACACCACAGGTAGTAGTTTAACTAGTGATAGGGACTATTTGTGTATTGAAAAGTTTTGTGCATTGAATGACTTTCTGAAAAATAAATCTTCCAAATAAAGGGTAAATCAAAGGGTTTTATTACTCACTGAGTACTTTGTACTCATTCCCTTTCTTACTATATTTTTGTAGATGATTGAAGTTATAATATTTGGAAAGCAAGGCAAGCCAGGAGTTGGATCATGCTTGCGAATGGGAATAGAATTGTGCATGTAGTGTAAATCTGCATTTAAAACTACTATGAATTTAACACTTTCATGCCCACCTCTATAGTATATATGTTTTTACATCATATAACCTATAGAAAAAAATGAAGATAAAATCTTATGTTGATTTGAATTCTACTTTTCATTGTAAAAGTTTTCTAGTGACTTGGCGTATTTTAGTATAACTTCTTGTGTATTTTTATATATTCTTGAAAAACCTAGCTTTAATGTTTCTTAAAAGTTTAACAATTTGTTAGCTTATATAATTAGCTTTATATGTTAAACGCTGTAAGATAAGGCCAGTTGGATTGTTTTGTGTTTCCTGTCCCCACTAGGAAAATTGAAGCTTTCGCTACAGAATTTGTCAATTAATATAAGATATTCGGAAATATTGTAAAATTAGCGGGGGTGTGATAAGAATAATATCAGAGCAACGTTCCAGGGGTACTCTACACATAATCTACTCCACGCGAGGCATTGACGAACTAGCTTGCAAGTAAGTTACTACTTACCAACTTATGAATACTTTGTACATGATAAAATTATGAGAAATAGAAGTCAAACGAAATATATGACCTATTAGTATACATTATTTAATCTTCTTTATTAGAAGTGTTTGATCTTGCTAACTCAAGAAAGGTTGAGGAAATGAGTCATGCAATATAATAGATAACATATGGAATTAAAGGTATCAAGTTTTCTTGATAACAATACATTGTTTGATAATAATGTATCAATTTCAATGAAAAAAAATCGGAAGAAAAAGATAAAAGTTTTTAATTTGCTTTCAAGTATCAAGATAACCTTAAAGGATGTTATATGACCTCTATTCATGTTAGAGGATATTTTGGTATTGAAGTAATTATAAGAAAAACGAGAGAGAAAAAAAAGGGAAATTTTTGCCACTGTGCGGCCGCACAGGGCATAACGTGCGGCCGTACGAGTCCACGGCAAGCATTCCGCGGTGAAGCTGCGGGCAACAAAAAATAATTGGCCCAGTGCAGGCACACTGTGGCTCAGGGCGGACGCACCTCGCCTAAGGCGGTGCGCTGGATAGATTTTTTGTTAGAAAATTTGCGGCCAAGTCTTTGATCTTCTTGATTTTGTTTAAATCAATCCAAAGTTGTAGATTTATTTGAAAATTGCAATTAGGTCTCTAAATTTCATGGTTTCCTCTATATTAACCTGAAAGACTTATTAAAAGTTCCTTTAGGCCACAAACTCCGAGTCTTTCACATAATTGCTATTGAAAATTTTTCTTTTGATATTTTACACCCAATTTTATCTCGAATTTCAATATTCTTCTTACTTAAACTTGATTTTGAATTTGTGCTTTAACCTTGCTATTGACTCTTGAAATTTTTTTGGCCATTCTACATCCAAACTTAGCCCGGTTTTTAATATTCTCTTGCTCAAACTTGATTTTTGAATTTTGTGCTAATTCCATTATTGATTCTTGAAATTTTAACTTTTGACTATGTTATGGAACCGCCAGCATATGCACCAAACTTTGTTGTTAAATAAAATTGTTGAAAATTTTTCCATCAACTTGCTAAAGTACAATTTTTGGGTAAATGAAGTAACAGATGGATGTCTTATTTTATGAACAATATAAGTTTGCTTATTGATGTATACTCAAAAGATTTAACAAAAGTGATTGGTCAAAAAAATTGATTATCTATTGTGTTAAATTTTTAAGCCTTAAGTTAAACTCATTGACAACTAACATTGGACTAATTGATGGTAATGGGTTGGTGGAATTGTTTTGAATTTTTAACTCAAGTATTCCTAGAAGTATTGACACCGACCAAATTTAATCATAAACAATGATGAATTTTAATCTTGATCCCTTGATTTGATATTTAGAAATTGAATAAATAATAGACATACATAGCAAGGACAAGGCAAGTGACTTGAAATCAATTCCTCAATCTTCTCTGAATTTTGCCTTGACCTATGATTTTTATTACTTAACACTCTAAGGCAATGTATAAAAATGCGTAAACTTTGGTGCATGAAAGATTGCTCATTTTATTTGATCTATTGCCTCCTTCGCTATTATGTCCCAATAAACAATTGCAAATAGTTCCAATATATCTTGGAACTCTTGAGATTACCAATACTCTTCAAATCAAGAATTTGTTTTGCCAAACTTGAATGCTTATTGATTACACTAAGGAAATATACAAATATGCCTACATTTTGAAGCATGAAATATTGTTCCTTATAATGCCCTGTAAATTGGTCATTGCCTCCTTCATTGTTGTGTTCCAACAAACGTTTTCATATTGTTTTAATGTATCTTGAAACACTTTCTTTTCTAAACAAAATTCCTAATGTTCTTTAAACCAAGAATCTACCTTACTGAACATGATTTCTTTTTGATACAATTTTGAACCCCCGCATTGTTAAGAAAAAGCTCTTGACATAATATCTTTTAGTTGTTGCCTAAGAAGACTATATCTGATTTATCTAGGCAAACTATTTAAGTCGCTAAAATATTCTTTTGCTAGACCCAACATTTATTTATTACCTGAAAAATTGTATTTCCTTGAATATAACACATTTACTTATAATTGATTACCATTATTCCTTTTGCTCTATATATTCTTAATAAACTCATTGCGTTCTATTCATTAATAATAATCTTATTGCTTTGTACTTGAACCTGAGAACATTTCTCTTTTATTGGTACTAGTAAACCCTTAATTTTGAGACCTTAATTTTGTTAACCCATCACTTGATCCTGAGCTTTGTTTTGTGTTATTCTCAAGAATAACTCAACCATGAAAATTCTCTCCGACAATATGGAAACTCGTTTGCAAAGGCTTTCCTTTGATACATGAATCGACATCAGTTCTTTATAAAATTGAAATTTATTCCTCCTTTATGCTTTTTTTCTCTTGTTCTCACCTATTATTGACTGTCTTTGATTATCTATTGGAAATCTTGGAATCTCATTTGGGCTTCTCTATTATTGCGTTTACTTAATTATATGCCTTTATCCAATATTTTTGTTGTCATTTGATTAAGCTTATGAAATTGTTTGACAATTACCTATAGGTAATAGTTCTCCTCACAACTTCGAAAAACTCATTGGTTGATAAAAAATTTCATGTTTTCGCTCATATTTCCTTCAACTTGATTTGAATACAAGGGACATTAACTCTTTTATAGTTCTTGACTATTTGTCATTTTCCTCACTAATCTTCCTCATGCCAATGTCAGTATATTTTAATTGCTATTTGAAGTACCTTTGGTATATGAGTTAATATTAGTACCTTGGAAAGCAATTGAAATTTAGGGAGAATTTTTTTCTTCTCTCGTCTATTTTTGTTCATATTTGATTGCCTACTTGTTATCTCGAAAATTCCCTTTGGTCACCTATTACTTTTATTGCCTTTGCTTTTCATTATGTAATTTCATTCCATGACTTTGTACCATTTTGATTGAACCCTTGAGATTGCTTGGATTGTGATCTATCGCCTTGACAATGGACTTATGTAAAATTGACTTCATGTTTCCGTCTGTTTTCTCTTCAATCTTGTTTAATCTCTTGGGACATCACTCCTTTTGCGGTTCTTTATTATTTGTTATTTTGCCAACCCTTCTCATACCAACATTGCTTTGTCAAAACTGATCGGTCTTTCCCTTCTCGCCTTGCTAAGTCCTTGCACATTGATTTAAAGCTCAAAGTGAAATTTTGACATTTGATTTAACGAAACGAAGTATGAAACACCAGCTTAAAATAGTTTCAAGGGATCAAACTTTGTTAATTGCCATTGGTGAATAACCATACGGGTAGTCCTAATCCACCTTGAATAAAGTTTGAATAAAATTTCGGATAATTAGATTGTTAAAATTTTTGAATGTCTGCTTAACCGGAATTTGAATTTACGATATATTTGAGGTTAAGAATGACATATGAAAATTTGATTTCTGAACTTCGATATTGAATATAGATGGAAAACTCATGCATCAAAAAGGAGTTAATAACTCGATTACCATACATGATCTTAATAGTAAAAGAAATGAGAGTACGCAGCGGAAGCCATTCACTGAAATGAAGACGATCTGGTTGTGTGCTATGTTTATGAAAATAGAAGTTATTGCCACAATGTTTAAAGAATTTCAGGGACGAAATTTATTTAAGGGGGTAGATTGTAACACCCCATAAAATTTTAAGGCAAGTTGTTTTTCAAATGAATGATGAAAATTGAAATAAGAGCATGTGATTGTATTTGAAGGGTTACAAGACTGCCAAGAATTATGATGGCATTGAATGGCAAGATTATCACCTATATGAATATGATCACATTGTTAATACTTGGACAATGAATTGAAATTAGAATCTGGTTATTGAGAATATATTGATAATACAAACATTATTTTGACAATGAACTGTTTGAAATGCCATAAGTATTCTTGAATTGTATTAGAAAATTAAAAGATTGTTACTCAATTGACGATAGAGAAAGAATTTAGTCCTCAATTGACATAAACTAAAGAATGGTGACCTAATTGAAAGATAATGCAAAAAAGAAGGACCTCGCGGACAATTTTCCACCAAGTGTACGGTATTCGTCGCGCCACATGTCGAGATGTGATTGACAGAACTCAAATTTTATTAAAAACAATTTAATCTTAACTATTATAAATAAGGCTAATGGGTCCTAAAGATTTCCTCAATACCCAACATCCCATCTCTAACATAAAAATCTAGCCAAATTCATCTATAAAGGGCATAGGGGGGAAACTATCCTCAAAACCTATCAAAACCCTAGTTTTGACCTTGAGAAAGGCTCCTTATAATATGTAGAAAGGGTACAACATAAAGAATGAATTTGAAGTGAGAAATACTAAGATTTGAAGGCACTTTTCCGTCTACAGTTATTGAGGTGAGTAACTATCACTTTGATTTCCTTTTTAACATTGATGATGTTTTGAAATGCTAAGCATGTAATTGATTAAAGCAATGAACATGAATTCTGATGCATTAAAAAGAAAGATTGATAAATTGCATTTTAAATCACTAGTTGCTCTACCCGTTCTGTATCTGTTTTGCTCTGTTCTGTTGCCACACTAGGAGTCATCTAATGATGCCGAGATGAGCAACGATTAGTATGATATCTGCTCTATATCTATATTGATCCGTTTAGAATTCCGGTAGGGGTCAACCGAGATTCAAATGTGGATCCACTTAATTGTACATGGCCATGATCGAATTGATATGATTCTTGTGCGTACCACAGGCAATAGTTTAACTAGTGATAGGGCTCATCTGTGCATTGAATGACTTTCTGGAAAATAAATCTTTCAAATAAAAGGTAAATTAAAGGGTTTTGTTACTCACTGAGTATTTTGTACTCATTCCCTTCATTACTATATTTTTGTAGATGATTGAAGTTATAATATTTGGAAAGCAAGGCAAGCCAGGAATTGGATCGTGCTTGCGAACGGGAATAGAATTGTGCATGTAGTGTAAATCTGCCTTTGAAGCTACTATGAATTTAACACTTTCATGCCCACCTCTATAGTATATATGTTTTTACATCATATAACCTATAGAAGAAAATGAATATATAATCTTATATTGATTTGAATTCTACTTTTCACTGTAAAAGTTTTCTAGTGACTTAGCGTATTTTAGTACAACTTCTTGTGTGTTTTTATATTTTCTTGAAAAACCTAGCTTTAATATTCTTAAAAGTTTAACAATTTGTTAGCTTATATAATTAGCTTTATATTTTAAACTCTGTAAAATAATGTCAGTTGGATTGTTCTGTACGTCTCGTCTCCACTGTGAAAATTGAAGCTTCCGCTACATAATTTGTAAATTAATATAAGATATTTGGAAATATTGTAAAATTAGCGGGGGCGTGACATTAACAGTCACACTTAGTTCCGATTAAATAACATATAATATAATATGTAACGACCTGGCCATCATTTACCTACTCTGATACCACTTGTAATGTTCCGGCCGTGAGTTGCACTTGTTTTCTTCTCCTTGCAAGGGTTTAGGTATTATTTCAATATTTATTATTTTAAGTTGATAAAAAGTCCACTTGAACACCCTGTCCAAGATTTAGCCAAGGTCCTGTATAGGTTCTGTTCTGTCAATACTTCCAAAAGCATAGGTATGTCAATGTCCAATTTGTCCATATCATATATTAGTTCGTCAATTTGATTATTATTTTATTATCAATTATTCTTATTCGTCATGGCCAACGGTTAGCAGTGATGAGGTGGTCATTCCCTATAGGTCCTGACTTGATAACTTGGCATGTAGACACATGTGTCTGAGACTTCCCCGAGAGTTCCTTTCACATAGTTACAACCACTTAAAGTTTTAAAAAACATGGAAAACAATAAATATATAATATTCAGTAAGAAACCTTTACACATACAAGTTTTTCTTTTAAAAACGTGAGTTTGGGCCCAAATTATATCATAGACCTGTCTTATCCCGAGCACTTAATGTAACTAGTTCGGTTATAACATAACATGAGGTTTGATCATAGGTTACCTCGGTGCCTCACAAAACCATAACTGATTCTGGAGGATCATAGACTACCTTGGTAGTCTCCCACAATCTTAAAGAATGCCTTGGCACCAAATATTTCATGTACCAAACATAATTATGTTCTGAAACTGATGGAGAAGATCTAGATGTAATTCTTTCTCTGAAAAAGGCACTTGTGTTTTAATTGCTATGTATAGTATGAACTGGATCACATATATATTTTACATATCATGATTTATCTCATCATAGTTCATCATGAATAATACTTGACAATAGAGGAATTTTCTTGAATAATAACAACATCATCATATATTACAATATGTGAATTTTCTCACATAATAGCACTATCATCATTATGAATCAAATAACATATAACACATGGATATTTCTCAAATATTTCATAAAACACATAATAAAGGATGTAAAGATCACTAACATTAAATCACTAATTAAGTTCATGTTTTCTTGCTTCATCGTTCTTTAGCCCCTCCTGCCTTTGAAGTTTCCCTCGTCTCCTTAAATTTAAATGTGTACAAAGAAGATATCTTATTTATTTATAATTGTGTATTATTTATGTATAATTGTGTATTATTTCCTTTATGGGTGAATAACTCACTCTCTTTTATGAATTTAGTGTGTGGACATAGAATTTTCTCGTATAAGGAAGAATTTTCTCGTATAAGGAATGTATTTGATAGTTGTGGGATCAAAATTGCTATGGGTAAGCAATAAAGAACCAAGGATTCAATTATACAAAAGAGAGAAAAAGAGAGAGAAGAGACATTGGTGCAGGGAAATGGAGAAGGCCTTTGGCTATTTATAAGCATTTGTTTCCAATGATTCCTTGACAAGTGGCAATCACTCCTTTCATGCCACAAAAGCCAATAGTATGCTTCCATTTTTCTCTCATTTTCTCATATGAGACAATTTGTTGTTCCTCTACATGGTTGCCAAGTGACAACCATGTATTGAATATCTTTTTTTTCTCTTTTTCTTTTGTTTTGTCTTTTTATCGAGTCCTAATTCGACCTAATTTTAAAATGTCAAATGATATCCAATTAGAGAGTTCTTAATGTCTTTGCGAAGCTCTTAAAGAGTACTATATTATAGCAACTTGAAAACTCTAAAATCATTAACAATAAAAAAAGTTAAAATATGATAAAGTAAATGACTAAAGTCGTCTATTATAAATATTAACATATTTTACATTTATTTTTTCTCTTTTCATCACTTAATCATTAAAATAATTTAATAGTTCTATTTAACAATAAAAAGAGTCATAATCCAAATAGGTAGCTTTTTCAGGTTGTTACATAGTATGTTAATGGTGTCATACGATGCATTAGGGTACACCACATGGGAAAATATAATAGAACATTTGATGGTACACATCTGGCGTTAGATCATTTTTAAAATAAAATAATAATAGTGCTACTAAGAAAAACCAATGTAAAAAATTTGTCTAAGTTAAAGTTTTAAAGGGAACACAAAATAGAGAATAAGAAATCTATATATAAACTCTTAATCAGAATAAATTTCAAAGAAATTTATTTGTTATAAATTTCTTTAAGAAAGAGATTCTTAATTATACAAAAAATCACCAGTTGTTTTTTTTCAAAGAAGAAAGTTTATGAAAGTTATTTTAATATTTAAGTTATTTTATTAGAAAGTAAGGAAAAAAGTAAAAAAAAAATGAAAAACAAATTTAATTGTTATCCAGTAAAATCAAAATAAAATAAATAAATATCCAAAGATATTCTTGTAAATTTCTTTAAGAAGATATTCTTAATTATTAAAAAAATTGATAATAAAATAAAAACAGAAAGTAGGGAAAATTAAAAAAAAATTAAAATAAATTTAATTGTTATCCAGTACAATCAAAATAAAACTCATAATTTAGTATTAGTATGATGTCAGACCGCTAGTGGGAAATTACAGACGACTTTTCTTATTATTATTATTATTATCAAAAGTGTAATGCAATATGGCACAACTAACGCTAAAGGCAAATGAGCAATATTAATGTTGGGGTAAAAACTTAAATATGGTTTTTCACCTTTGTTAACTTCCACCTAATAATGTGAAGGGGAATAATCTTATTTTTGGATTTTTCCCCTAGAGCCAAATAATATTGGGTGAAATAGAGGGAAATAATGACTTTTTACGGGGAAAATATAAAAGATTAGTCAAATTTGGCCCCTTTTATGTAGAATGCACTCTCCATATAGGATTTTCCCCATTTGAATTTTTTTCCACTTTTCAAATAACCTTTTTCCTCTTTGATTCACTTTGAGTTTTTTTGCCCTTTAGGTTTTTTGTCCATGTTAGAAATGCTCTAAGTACCATTATATGGTGTCATCATATTATGTGATATAAGTTAGATCAAGTGGCTTGTCTTCACAGGTGGATCTAAGGGAATGCCACCTTGGTCCAAGGTATAGCGTGATTCTAGACATGGCCGATGAAAAATTAAGAAAAAATAGTTTTATCAATTTTAGGCTAAGAATAAACAAAAAGGGGCTAGTAGTAAAGAAATTGAGCTTGGGAAAAGTAGCCGAAATGCGCGTGGTACCCGACCCAATTGAATCAAAATTCTTACTTTGGTTGTAATTGTCAGTTTATCTACTCTCTCACTTAACCCGATTGAAATACCGAATCCTCACATTCCAGCATACGAAAGAGCGCTAGCAACTAGGGATGAGCACAGTTTGGTTCGGGTAGTTTTCGATTTATTTTAAACTAGACCATCAGATTCAGTTTGGAGAAATTATAAACCAAACCAAACCATTTAATTTTTCAAACCGAACCAAACCAAACTCATTTTTCCAATTCAGTTCTGTTTTAAACCATAGTTTCAAAATATAATAGTTTTATAAATATAAATATTCTATTATAAAAATATGCTTTTTGTATACTAATATCAATATCAAACTCATCAAAAATTAGTAAATAAATATATAACTAATGAACTGTAACAGATAAAAAAAACTCAAATAATACACAAGCTTTAAATGAGATGTTATCGTAACATGTTTATGGAAGTGCTATTTTATTCAAGCATCTAAATGTCACGTCAAAATTTTAAAAAAATATGGTCAGTTAACTACTATATAACTACTATTTTTTCCTCATATTACTTACACATTAATAATTTTTTAATTAATTTGGTTCGGTTTAAGCGGTTTTTTAGACATCGAAACCAAATAAAATCTTTTAACTTTTCAAACCAAACCAATCCAAATCATTTTCACGGATTGGTTCGTTTTTTAGTTTGGTGGTTTATTTGTTCAGCCCTACTAGCAACCAACATCTATTGGCCCATTGATATTTGGTTCTTCCATTACTCGTCGCGGTGGAAACTCCCCTTAGCTGACTGCCAGTGAGTTCCACTTCGACACTTCCAGAATTCAAATTCTTTGAAGACTTGAAGTTTGAACTTTAAAGGTAATTTCTACTTCTAAACAACTAAAAATTAAAGAAATTGAATGAATGATACTTGTAGTAGCTGGCCTGAACCTAAAAATCTTTTGAAAGTGAAACAAATTCTCAACAACTATTTTTTTTTCTTGTTCTTGTCATTGGTAGTGTGGAGGACGGGTCTGAGTGTCAGCAATGGTGGAGAGAGGGGGCCGTATTGGGCCCCGCTCCACCCCTGTCTCTGCCCAACCTGCCTTAAGAAATTAAAATAAAAAAAATTCTATTATGCTCGGCAAGGCCTTCTTCGAATTGGGCTCAGGGCACCAAAATGGACTACGGGTTAGTTCAAAACCCAAGCAATGAACAGTCTTGGAAAAAAAATGGGTACTAGAGATAAATAGGCTAGAATTACACTAAGGGTAATTATATTCCCATTATAATTTTTATTCTCCACACCACATTTTTTTATTTACTTAAACATCCTTAAATAAACTTACATTAATAACCTTAGTTTAATATTTTTGACATGTTTTTCCTCTTTTCCTTTTTCTCATTTATACCACAATCATTGATTTAGTCTTGTTTTCTTATTTCCTTTTTGGTTCACCTCATGCCCCAATTCGTTGTCTTCATTTGTGGCTAGATTTACTTCTTTAAAATTTGGAATTATAGCATTATTCTTATTCCCTTTTATTTTTGCCCTCATTTTTCTTTTCTACAATGGGTTTGAAAATTTCACATTACCATTAGTTTTAGTCTTTTAGGGTTTATATATTCACTCCAAAATAAATACACAATTGGTTTGTGGTAAATTGAGATGGATAATACATATCGCTTATTCTGATGTGCTACCTATCAAAGCAAAATACAAATGGTTAATTGAAATTGTCAATTGAATAATGTATTAAGAGAAGAGTCGAAAGATAAAATTATTTTTTGACATTATAATATCTTTCATAAGAAAGTAATTCCAAAATAGAAATACTTTAAATATTATAAATTATGTAATGTAGTAGATGCTCTCCTATAAGATCTTGAATTGAAGGATATATAGGGTGAATGACCCGAATGGGTTACATTTAAATTAGATGTGATGGGAAAAAATAAACTCAAAAAGTATTTCGGGAAATCACTTAACAATTTCATTATATATTTTTACTTTATTTTTTTAATTTTTAAGAAGTAGGTTATAGTTGTAAAACCAATTAATCATTGGCATATGACGTTAAAGTGATGATTTAAAGCCTTCGCAAGATACATTCCAAAATAAATACACAATTAATCATTATTCACAAGATATAATGAATTTTCTGATCACAACAGTTAAAGTGATGATTTAAAGCCTTCGCAGAAGAATTAAATGGCATCCCCATGGCGCTGGCTGTACTACAACCTATTGAGACTCTTTACACTAAAATCTCAGCACGTTAAAGAAAATAACCCCCGTTGTGATATTGTTTCCAATGATTTTGGAATCAAGACTTTGATTGGGTAACACAAATAGTTACACTGATTCAAAAGATGTCATATCATCATCTAATTATTTAATTTTTAGTATATGACGCAAGCTTTTGTTTCTTCCTAGACAATTTGAACACGACATTGGCTTGAAATTCGACACAAATCGAGGCAGTACATTCCTTTCGTTAATCATTTAGAATGGCGTTGGTTTTGTTTAATCATTGTGTTTGATGTTAATGTTTATTCCCTTTCTTTTTTTTTTTGGTGGGGTGCATGTTGTTTGCTCTGATTATGCAAGACATAATTAAAATAAACAAAATGACTAAACAATTGTGAAAAACTTTTAGATTCCCGCTTCAGCTTTCCTGTGCGCCCATTAGTAATCTGATCATGGAGCAAAGATCATTTACCCCTACACCGTTTTGCTTCTCCAAGTGCTAATCCCTACATAGAAAACTAGAAGATACCCCGTGTAACATTACTTATAACCATGTCTGGTATCGTTACAACGCCTAAAGGCCCCCCCCACCCCCCAAAAAAAAGTCAGAAGTATTGCTAAGAATAACAAATTTCACCTGGACACTACCAATCGATAAGCAGGAACCAAACAACGCATTTCAAACTAAAACATGGCATGAAGATGATGATACTCGTAATGTGGTATACCATTGAAGAAGCAATCAAAATAAACCATACAAAAAAAAAACAAAAACAAAACAAAAAAATTGAAAGTGAGATTTTCCATTGCCACCACTAAAAAACAAAGTTTAAGAAGAAACAATCAATAATTGTGGGTTACTGGAAGTCTAGACTGGATAAACAGAACCACTAGTGCTCAGAGTGTGGAAATCAATATTAAGAGATTTTTTTTTTCACCAAAAAAACTCACACTTTAACAACAGAGATGATGATGATGATGATGATGATGATACTTTACCCAACCCAAATATCATATAATCTTAAAAAATAACTGCACCGTAAAAAAAATAAAAAATAAAAAAAAATAAAGAACTATCTATTATCCTGTAATTTGAATTTACGGAAAAAATGTGCATGCAATAAAAACTGCTTAAAAAGAATTAAAGAATAACAAACAAATGTATCTTAACTAACCAGGTATATATGTCGTAGCAAAGTGCAAATTTGCAACTATTGTCTAATTCACTGGCGGAGCTAGAGGGGCCATGTCGGGCTCCACCCCCACCTAAAATGGTAAAAAATTATACTTTAGTTTTTTTTAAAAAAAATTAATATATAAAGGTAATTTAATCGTGCATAATATACGGCTCACATTTTTGACCCAGTCCTCTAATAGTTCCTGGCTCCGCCATTGGTCTAATTGCAATAAATTTCTAATATAATTAAAAAATGTGGTACTATGCCTAATTTCCTCTTGAAAAAAAAATGAATGTTACCCAACAACTAAAAGCAACGGCCAAGCAGAATTGCAGAAACGCCAGAACGCCAGCAGAAACTCTGCGGACTGCGCTTGTCCGCTAACTTCGACCGACCAGGCAGACGGCCTCATCTCGATTCCGAGCGGCGGCCGGCCAACGACAGCAAACTTTCCATTCTCCGGCAAGCAAGGCAAAGGGTTCTTCCTCATCTAGATTTTAGCTTCAAGTAGGTAATTTATTCTAGCCCTAATTCCTAAATTTATTTTATCCTAATCTAAGCAAATAGCCAAATTACATCTAACGTCCATATTTATAGAGAATTTAATTTCATATATTAGATATACATAGGTGATTAGGACATTGGAATGGTTGAATTTCATATTTATATGGTTGAAATTTCATATATAGTCACATGGAGACTAGAGAGTTTAAGTCTTTAAGAACATATAAATGATTTTTGTTGGTTGAAGAAAAACATAACTTAAGTACTGACTAATGGTTGAATACTTGAATTAGGAATAGATTAGAATGGACTTTGAAAAAGGAATTAAGAAATAAGAAGAAAATCATAAGTAATGTACTAATGGTTGAACAGTTGAAGGAAATCATAATTTTGCAAAGGGGAATTAGGAATAAAATATATTTATAGTAATTTAGAATTGATAATTAGTCATTGAATATGGTGGCAATTTATGCTTTGACAATTCGCAATAAAACATGTGAAAACTGCAATTCACAATGAGCTGGATGATGATTAGTTTGACAATTTTTATTGAAAGAGAACTTGTTAGCACAGCAGATATAGACTCTCTTATTGATGAATTTGCTTAAGTAAAAAATCGTCAGGTCCAACTAACTTTTTAGCCTAATGTACTAGATTTTGAGTAGTTTCGAACTTTTTAATGCACTTGTGTAATTGAGTTTGTTTAATATTTTGAAAAATTAGAGCTTATATACTTTTTTTTGAGTTTTCGATCTGGCTCCACCCGCTTTCGTGTGCTGGCTCCGCCATTAAATGTCCGACTTCTGAGTCATTTAGGGAGGTTCTTAGGGAAGTAGACAGGCAGGGAGCTCAATTGAATTTATATGCATCTCAGTGGCTCAATTCTGATTGACTGATTGTGAGGTGGGGGAAGAACCAAAGAGAAGAACTGAAGAACAGTAAGCTTGCCACTTGTATTGTTGCAAACTTCCAATTTTTTTCTTGAATGTTGGGTGTTAATTTGAAGTTAAACTTTATGTCTCTGCCAGAAATATTCTGATGATCAGATAATCTAGTACTGATTTTGATTGCTCTTTCTTATGTTATGCAGTTGGAGAATTGGGGTTTAATTTATACGTTAGCCACTCTTAACATATAAATTTTTATGATTTCGATTGCTCTTTCTTATGATTTTGATTTTTATATGCTCGTCGATTCAACTTACTTCTTGGCCTAATATTAGATTTTGAGTGGTTGAACACTTTTTGTAATGTAGCTGACTGTGTACTCTTTTGAAAAATTATTATTTACATAAATGAGTTTTTTGATCTTTTGGTCCGGCTACCCCTACTCTGGCGTGCTGGCTACGCCTTGCTTGTCTTTGAACTTCACTTATCATCTAATGCCATGTTTACGGGTAGATAGACTAGTGTTTAGCACCACTTGTACTACATAACATTATTTTTTTTCTTTTTTTAATTTCTGAACAAGCATTATTATTTTAATAAAGTTTTAAAAAAATATATTAAAAGTTAACTTTTAAGTTGAACAATTTTTTTCTTTTTCCTTATTATTATTAAGAGATGTAATTTTAAGCTTATAAATATCTTCAGTCTCCCCTAGAACTCCGTTTATCTCAGGCCTCAGCCATGGAGGTCGCAACTGGGGCTTCGAGTCTCCCCAACCAAACCTCGAGGAAATCAAGCAAAAACTCCAAAGAAACAGCATTCAACTGACCCCCAGAATCCTCCACAACCTTCGTAAGAAAGAACTCCAAAAATCCAACCGCCCGATCGCCAAACAGTCCTTCAAAGAGCCTGCACGCCTAACTGAAAGTCAAAAGCAAGCCATTGCTGAAGAATCCCATTTTTAAGCCATAAAGTCTGAATATAAAAGATTCAGCAAAGTGATTAGAAATGTGGAAGCTGAAGAAAAGAAATTGGTGGGGAGGCCTTGAGAGAGCCTAGCAACACTTCAATTGAGAGAGCTTGCAAGTCAGAATACAGAATATGATGGAGATAAGTTGAAGGCTGAGCATTTGAGGGAGCTGAGTGATATAATTGAGAATGACAGAGATAAATTTTCTTGCCTTTTGGATAATGATATTGAATTGCCAGAAGGAGAGTTTGAGAATGAAAAGAGGTTCCTCCTGCCTAAGCGCCGGAGAGGTGAAGCTGAAACAATTAACTTTCTTGTTGATAGGTATGTTCAGTTGTTCATTATATGTTGGCTCTCTGAGTTTCTGTGATTTTATTGCAATTGTGGTTTCCTGTGACATTATGCTGTTGAAGATTGAGTGCAACAGAGCTGGGTGTGAAGGATTGGAAGTTTTTGTGGATGATGAGACAATCTGAATTACAATTTACTAAAGGGCAAATGCTAAAGCTAGTAGAAGAGCTTGGGAATAGGGGGCAGTGGAGACATGCTTTGTCCGTGGTGGAGTGGGTGTATAGTTCAAAGGAGCACAGATGCTACAAGAGCAGGTATTAGAATTTGTCTTTGTTGAGTGCTCGGAACTTGATGGGATTGGTAGTAGCACAATAAATAAGATTTTTAATTTGGTCAAGTAAAATACTATCTACCATTTTCTGTTCCATTCACCTTAATATGACAGAATGGTCCAAGTTAATTGCTTGCATGTATATGATGAGTACCAGTTTCAGTTTTTTGAATCTTTCACTTATTTGTTTGTCTGCACATTATAGGTTTGTTTACACCAAACTTTTGGCAATACTTGGCAAATCAAGGAGGCCTAGTGAAGCTCTCCAAGTGTTCAATTTGATGCGAGTAATAATTTCATGGGGATTTTGTGCTTTCAATTATAAAGTGTCTCCTTATATAATATTGAATGAGAGTTTGATTTTGGACGGCCCATAGGGGGATGGCCACATATATCCTGATATGGCTGCATATCATAGTTTGGCTGTGACACTTGGCCAAGCTGGTTTTCTGACGGAGTTGGTGAACATTATTGAATCCATGAAGGAAAAACCAAAAAAAGTAAACAATGTGAGATACAAGAACTGGGATCCTCTCCTTCAGCCTGATGTTGTTATATTTAATTCTGTAAGAAAGTTCTGCATTTTTTCTTAGATTTCTGAAAATCTGTTTATTGGTGTGATTTTCTTGATAATGATTGGATGTTTCTTTAGGTTCTAAATGCATGTGTTGGGACACGTGAATGGAAAGGAGTATCTTGGGTTTTTGAACAGTTGAGAAAGAATGGTCTTTAGATCTAACGGAGCAACCTATGGGCTGGCAATGGAGGTAATTTCTGATGAATTCGAAATGCGGGATGTGTTTGGGTATTTTTCTTATTTAAATGAAAATAACATAGCTAATCCAAATAATATAGATAATCCATTTGATCCGGATTTGATGGCAATGAGGTCTGCTTGAAGACTGCTGTGCTTCAAAGTATGCCATTATCATTGTTATGATTGCTGGGATATGCTTGAGTAGATATAAATGCCAATTTGCATAATTTACTGTTATCTTTTCTCTAGTTTCTTTCTTTGTTACTATTAAGTTTCGTTCATTTTACGGGGAGTAGTTCATTATTTTAACTGGAAAACCCTGATCGGTGTACCGCTAAAAGTGAATGAACTTTTATTAAATTCCAAATATCTTTGGCTGCATTTTCGCAGGATTGATATAGTCTTGGGTCTCTTGCTGGAAGCTGTGCATTAACTTAATCTTGACTTATCGATTAAAATGATATATGACTGATTTTTTTTAGTGTAACGTTTTTTAGAACTTGAAGTGCGACATTTATAAAGATCAGTCGTCTTGGTAGATCTCTGTATTCTACTCAAACATGCATCTTCCACTTGCATGTTTGTATGTAAGTCTCACAGAATTGCTTTTGATAGGTTATGCTACAATCTCAAAAGTATAAACTTGTCTATGAGTATTACGGGAAAATGAAAAGAAGCGGTGAAGCTATGAAAGCCTTAACATACAGAGGTACTCTTATTTCTATGCACCACCATCTAAGAAGTGATCTATTGTGTTGCTTATTCTATTCTCTGCATCGATCTAGTTATTGTCAAAGCCTTCTGGGAAGAAGGTAAAGTGAATGAAGCTGTTCAAGCGGTCAGGGACATGGAACGAAGAGGAGTAATTGGAACCGCACGTGTATATTACGAGCTGGCTTGCTGCCTTTGCTACTGTGGGAGGTGGCAAGAAGCTGTTATTGCGGTGAGCATCATACCGTTGTCTCTTTACTTATCATTTAGATAGTATTAGCTAGGTTGGGATAGCCGACAAAATAACTGGAAGTTGTACTGGAAACTTATTTGAGAAAGAACCAAATGGCTGGATATGAAATTAAAAATTTACTAAAGTTACTTTTCTACTAAAGTTCGTTTATAGTTCTAAAACTATTGATATTTACAAGTACTGCATGACGCTTATGCTACGTACTTTTTGGACAATGATGCTAACTTCTGATGATAAAATTAGCTTTGTTTACCTTCAGAAGCTAGGGAGCTGAGTGGCTTGTTTAGCATGTCTTTGTTCATGATTTTCATGCCAATTGGGCATTTTCATAACAGAAATTCTGTATGTCTTTTGTCATCTACTACTCCACTTCTTCAGTTATCAGTTGAGTTGCAAGTTATTCTATCTGGAGGCTTTTTACTGTGGTGGACCGGAAAAAGTTATTCTTCTAAAATATTCCTGCAGATTGAGAAGCTTAAAAAGCTTCGTCAAGCTAGACCAATGGTAGTAACCTTCACTGGCATGATATTATCTTCCATGAATGGTGGGCACGTACATTATTGTACATCTATATTTGAGTATTGCAAAAACCGTTTAGCTCCAGACATTGGTATTATAAATGCCATGCTAAAAGTTTATGGTCAGAACGACATGTTTCATAAAGCTAAAGAATTGTTTGAAGAGACCAAAAGACCCATTCCATGTGCGAAAATCAATGCAAGTGGTCAGAATTCAGCCCCAAAGCCAGATGCATATACTTTCAGTTCAATGCTTGAAGCCTCTGCTAGTGCTTCGCAATGGGAGTACTTTGAACATGTATACAAAGAGATGACCCTGTCAGGTTATCAACTTTTTCAAAGGAAACATGCTGTGCTGTTAGTGCGAGCTTCCCGAGCAGTAAAGGTAGATTAATCAACTTATATATATTCACTATTTTGATATTTTATTACTCTGCAAATTAAGTCAGAACATTCTAATCTAATGTCTCTTTTCGGATGCAGTGGCATTTACTGGAACATGCTTTTGACACGATTTTAGAAGCTGGTGAAATACCTCCTTTATCGTTCTTCATGGAAATGGTGTGTGAAGCTGCTGCTCAACAAGATTATGAAAGAGCCATCAAAATTGTCCAGACAATGGATCATGCACCATTTATAATTGGCGAACGACAATGGATTGAGCTCTTTGGGATGAATGAAGATAAGACTACACCGGCAGATTTGCAAAAATTATCACACACTCTTGTGAGTCGAGGTTTAGTTAAAGAACCAACAGTCTCAAATTTGTCCAGGGCGTTACAAGTCCTTTGTGGATCATATGATGCGAGAGGGTCATCAATAACTTCTGATTTCAACCCCGATGGGATTCTTCCAGTGGATGAAGGTGGTTCCCTTAGTATGGCATGTAACAATAATAAAACTAGTAATGACACAGAAGGGGAAGACATTTGCCAAGAGAAGGTGTTCTCGTCCTCTGACAACAGTCATGATGAGTTGGCTAGACTGACAGGACGTGTTGAAAATCTCGGCTACGAGTTGGGCTCAAATACATCGTCATTTTACCCTAATCGCATAGAGGTTGACGATGTTGAATTTGAATATTCAGACAGTGAATTCAATTACTTGAATTTCAATCCTCATGTTTCATCCGGTGAAATGGATGGCCCCCCTTCTGCCCATGAAATACTGGAAATTTGGAAGGACGTGAAAAGGAGAGGTGCGCTTTTGTAAGGAGAAACGTGTGCAATATGTCTAAAATCGACATATACATATTGTAATTTGTAACCAATGCAGTGATATTCCTCGTTTATCAATCAGAAGTATCACATGGCCTGATTTAGAAACTGGCTTATATAACATGCCACATGAATTCGGAAGATGCATTACATTAGCTGACTGCAAATGAAAACTCATTTTTTGGTACCAATATATCGACATCATCTAACATCAATAAGAAACCCTGACGAATCGTAACTAAAAACTTATATGGAAAGAGAACTGAACTCAAATTTGGGCTTAATTAAAAGAAAATAGCGCAACATAAGTAAAACCAAATTTGAGTTCAG